>PVKP010028475.1:0-30073 GCA_004027715.1 Plecturocebus donacophilus
GAAATGCCAGATATAGGTGAAGGGGAGGAAGGCAACAAATTACACTGCCACGTGTGTACCTATGCAACAATATTGTATGTTCTTCACATGTACCCCAAAACCTAAAATGTAATAAAAAAAAAATTATAAAATGTTTTTTCTTAATAACTTATTAATAGAGGAATAGAAAAGTGCAAACATCAAAAAATATTTTGAAGGAGAAACCAGTAATAAGTATAGTTGTTTAAAAATTAATAGGTAAATATTATGAACAATTTTTATTTATTAAATTTGGAAACATACAAATAGAATGTATATAACTTAAAGAAAAAATTTCCAAAATTTTACCAAGAAGAAAAAACACATAAATCAAATACTCTGCACTCTTAGTATCCATGAATGGCAACTGACAGTGAACCCTATACCAATAATCAAATATCAGGTTCATATAGTTTAATTAAAATCTTTTTATTGTAAAATGAAATTACAATGTTAGTAAGGTCACACAAAAGCTAATGTAGAGCTTAATACAATATTATAGTGCAAACATGCTTATAATCATCAACAAAATAAAGCATTAGGATTCTGTAATCACAACCTTTTCCCACCTACTAAAAGAAAAACCGTCATGATTTTTAAAATTACTGTTTTACATTTCCTTATATTTTTACTAAAGTGTGCATAATTTAAAACTAAAATGTAACCTTTCTTGCTTTTTATTTTGATTATTTTTTCTAATTTTAACTAAACTTTATTTTTAGGATAGTTTTAGATACACAAAAAAATGGAGAGAGTATAGAAGGAATCCCAAAATATTCCACGCCCAGTATCCTCTATTATTAATAACTTGCAATGGTGAGGCATTTGTTACACTTAGTGAACAAATATTAGTACAGAAGAATTAACAAAAGTTTATCAGTTTTTCATTGGTCTTTGCATAATGTTCTTTTTCTTTCCCAGGATCCCATTCAGAAGACTGGTTAAATTTAGCTGTAAAGTTTAGTTAGGCTCCTCTCGGATCTGATAAGTTCTCAGACTTTCTTTGCTTTTGTTGACCATGACATTTTTGAGGAGTAATGCTCAGGTATATGCCTCCATGTTGGAATTAGTTGGGTATTTTTCATATGATTATATTGGAGTTGCTGGTTTGGGGGAAGAAGATTACTGAATTGATTGGGGGAAGAATACTGAAGTAGTTACCATTTTCATCACATCATATCTACAGTACATACTATCAACATGATTTACCACTATTGATGTGGTCATGGTTACCTGCCTGAGGTAGTGTTTGTCAGGTTTAACCAATGTAGAGTTGGATGTTTTGCTCTGTTCCAAATTCTACTCTTTGGAAGTAAGTCACTACATGCAGCTCACACTGAAGGAATGTTAAGCTCCATCTAATTAAGGATGGATTATCCACATAACTTTTTGTAATTATTCTGCATGGGACATTTTTCTCTTCTCTCCCATTTATGACTCTTTTCAATTATTTATTTCCATGATAGTAGACTCATGAATATTTATTTTCTACATTAGGGTATAATTTATTACTTTTTTATTTATTTTGTTGCTCCAATTTTTCCAACTTTGGCCACTGAGAGTTCTTTCACCTGACTTCTCTGACTCTTTTAAATACTCTCTGCATGTGTATCTTCTTATTTGTTTATTTTTAGCACTTTATTACTTTTGGTTCTATAAAATACTCCAGCCTCATCGTATACATTTACACAAGTCCTGGAATCAGTCATTTACCCCAGTTTTCCAGGTTTCTTTTACTGAAAAATAATATTAGAAACAAAGATGTGGGTACCAAGTGTCCTTATTATAACTGAGATCTCATCATTTCTAGACTTTTCAGCAGGCAAATAAATAAATAAAATATATTTATGTATAATCACACACACATGTTCACAGCATGTGTGTGAACATTCTGATATATATCAGAATATATATCAGAATATATATCAGTATCAGAATTGTTAACCTGAATTCTTTTAAGAAACAATTTTATTAATGAGAGTACAGTGTTAGCATGCAGTTTCTTTCATCTTTAGTTGTACAGACTCCACTAATTTCCAAAGTTAGTTAGTTTGTCATTTCCCCTGCCCTTTCCAGTGAGGTGGTAACATACATTTGTAGTACATTTCTGTTCTGTTATCAGAAGCTTGCCTTCCTTCTAGGGATCCCTGACCCCTTAAATTATTTTTTTTAGCGTGCATACATTGTCACTTTTCTATTGGCTAATTAACATTTTGTATTACCATTATAATATTACCAAAATATTTTTAGCACCCTGAAAGTCTCTTGTGCTTTATCTACTCATGTCCCTCAATCTCCATTCAAATCCCTGGCAAACATTAATGATGCAAAAGTTTTGCTTGTTCCAGAATGTCTTATAATTGGAATTAAACTTTAGAGAGCCTGTTCTGAATGGCTTCATTACTTACTAATATACATTAAGTTTCCTCCATATCTTTTCTTGTTTAATATCTAATTTATTTTAATTTCTGAATATTTCACTGTATGAATGTACAGTTTGTATATCCATGAAAAATATCTTGGCTGCTTCCAGTTTGGGTGAATAAAGCCATTGTAAACGTGCTTATATAGATTCTTGTAGACATCACTTTTAAAATCACTTGTGTAAATACCTAGGAACACAATTGTTTGATCATATTATGACACTCAGTTTGGCTTTGTAAGAAACTGCACAATGTTTGTACAATTTTGTACTCCCATCAGCAATGGATAAGAGTTCCTAGGGTGCCACATCCTCATTAGCATTTGGTACTATTAGTATTTTTGTATTTTAGCTATTCTAATAGGCACGTAGTGGTATCTTATTTTTTATTTAATTTGAAAATCCCTAATGGCAAATAATATTGTGCATTTTTATATACACTTATTTGACTTATATAAATCTTCCTAGATGAGGCCTCTGAAAAATTCACAAATATGTGGAAATTAAACATCACACTCCTGAATAACTCATGGATAAAATAATAAATCGAAACAGAAGTAAAAAGCTTCTTGAAACAAATGAAAATGGGAACACATAATACCCAAACACAGGATGCAGCAAAATAAATTTTAATAGGGAAGTTAATAGCAGTAAATGCCTACATTAGTAAAAAGATTTCAATTTAACTTTATGCTTCAAGGAACTAGAAAAAGACAAAGTCTTTACAAGTCTAAAGTCAGCAAAAATAAAGAAATAATAAAGATCAAAGTAGAAATAAATACAAGAGACAAGAAAAACAATAGAAAAAGCCAATGACACTAAGGATGATTTTTGAAAAGATAAATTGGCAAACCTTTAACTAGACTATGAAAGAGAAAAGAACACTCAAATAAAATTATAAATGAAACAGGAGACATTAAGACTGATATCACAGAAGTACAAAGTATCATAAAAGGCTATTATGAAAATTATATGCCAACAGATTCGATAATCTGAAAGAGATGGATAAATTCTTAGAAACATACAACCTACAAAAGCTGGATCATGAAAAAGAGTAAATCTCAACAGAATAATATTGAATATGTTATTTAATCAGTAATCAAACACCTCTCAACAAAAAAGATCTCAAGACATGATAGTTTCACTAGTGAATTCCACCAAGATTTAAAGAATTAATGCAAATTCTTAATGTATTCAAAATAATTAATAAAAATAAGACACCTCCAAACTTATTGACAGGGACACAATTACCCTGCTTATCCTGAAAATAAAGCCAGACAAGGACACTGCAAGAAAAAATTACAGGTCAGTCCCCCCAATGCAAATAGATGTAAAATCTTTAAAAAATATATTAGCAAACCAAATTCTACAACACATTATAATGATCATACATCATGTTTAATTGCAACACATTAAAAGAATCATATACTATGTTTGATTTGTATTTATCCCTGGAATGTAAGAATAGCTCAACATATGGTAATCAATAAATGTGAAACCCTACTTTAACAGAATGAATGATGAAAATAATGTGATTATCCTGATAAATGCAGAAAAAATATTTGACAAAATTTAATATGTTTTTATATTTAAAATATCTCAACAAATTTGGTGTAGAAGTAATGTGTCACAACCTAATAAAGGCCATATATGTCAAGCCCATAGCTAACATCATATTCAACAGTGAAAAGCTCAAAGTCTTTCCTCCAAGATCAGGAACAAGACAATAATGTCTATTCTTGCCACTTCTACTCTATATAGTGCTGGAAGACAAAATAATTATGTGAGAAAAAAGGAATAAAAGACGTCTAGATTAGAAATGAAGACATAAAATTGTCTCTATTTGCTAATGACATGATCTTATATAAGTAGAAACCCTAAAAACTCTATCAAAAATCTGTTAGAAGTATTAAATAAATTCAACAAAGTTTCCAGAAACAAAATCAACATACAAGAATCAATTGCATTTCTATACACAAATAAATGAGACCCGTCCTCCCCAATTTTTAAAAATCTCTTTAACATCAGAAAAATAAAGTACCTAGGAATAAATTTTACCAAGGAGATACATGATGTGTACACTGAAAACTACAAAACATTGATCAAATAAATTGAATAATACACAAATAAATGGAAAAATATTCCAAATTATGGATTGGAAGAATTAACATTACTTAAATGATCACACTATTGAAAGTGATTTACAGATACAATCCAATTCCTACCAAAATTCCAATGGCATTTTTTGCAGTTAAAGAAAAAAGAGTTCTGAAATTTATTTGGAACTCCAAAAAAGAAAAAAAAGTAGAATAAAAACAAAAAGAAAAAAGGTAGCCAGTGTTGATGAGGATATGGATGGAGGAAAGGGAAACTTTGTACATTATTGGTGGGAGTGTAAATTAGTGTAGCCACTCAGGAAAACCGTATGGAGCTTCCTCAAAAAATTAAAAAGAGAACTACTATATGATCCAGTAATTCCACTTCTGAGTATATATAAAAAGGAAATTAAATTGTTATGTTAAATAAATGTAAATATCTGCACTTCTTGTTCAACTACTAGCTTCTGTGGTGGTATATTAACATTGGTGAAGACTTACACATTTCCTGCTTAAGATCTGGAATCATCCATTTACCCAACAACCTCTGTCTCCTTTTAGATGAAAATGGTAATTAAATTTCACAATCTGGATGCTGGGAAGGCTAATTGCTACTAGGCTGATCATTGTTCTTAGCCTTTTCAGTGGATAATATTATGATTTCTAAAGATAAATATACACTTGTATTTACACTGATACTCTCAACTTCAATTTAGGACTACGGAGTTTTTACTTAGCCACTTGTTTGCTATGTTTCTATCCATTTCAGAGGTGCCCAAAGAAAATCTATTTTTCTTTAAAGTCTAGTAGTTTTACTAGACTAGGGCTTGTTATTAGTTTTTCTGAATGTGTGATTTGCTTTTTCAGTATGTAGTTTATATATTTTAATATTTTAATGTCAGGAATGTTTTCTCAAAATCAAATTTTAACATGTATTTTGTTTCCTTGTTCTTTAGTGACGTTTCTATTCTATATGATGGTTCTTTGCCTGTATAGAAGGGTACATTGAACAGGATAGGTTTTCAAACTTCCCAGTGTCCCCTAGCCATTGTTTCTGTGAAGTGCTCCAAAATACAGCTCTTGTTATTTGAGATTTATTGGCTTTGTTATTCTCTCGACTTTTATCCATACCTTATTTACCTTTAACTCTATTGTCCTTATCTTTTTGTCTATGATTCCACTCCTAGAAGTTTTCCTTCAGTGTTTAAATCCTGTCCTGAAAGGAAGCTTCTATGTATCTGTTTCCAGCTTCATAGAACTTACTGCTGGTTCCTTGCATTAAACCATGATTCGGGTGGACAAATATAACAGATACAACTGACATCCTCAAATTACCACAATGACCAGTCCAGTAAATATTGGAATCTTGGCTATTTGTGGTCTCTCCTCTATTTTCCTCATTTTTGCTTCATCTTGGCTATTTGTGGTCTCTCCTCTATTCTCATTTTTGCTTAATTTTGTTATGTCCTCCTTTCCTTTGTACAATTACTTATACTTTGGGGTCCATGAAGCCACCTTGTCATCTAGTTTAGTGTTAATGCTAGTTATGGGTTTTAATTTGCTATCTAGTTCCTCTGGTATACTTACGTGGAAATTCTGGAAATTTTAAATACTAATCAAATATTGTCATGCTACCACAGACTTGTCAAATTTCCTAGATCATATTAAGTGTATATTAATTGTTACAGAAAATAGAAACAGAGAAATAGCCGTATCTCTCCTTTAAGAGGACATGAAAACTTTAATAATTTTTTTGTTTGTTTTAGTTAAGGACAATACAAACAAAAAACCCAAAATAGCTCAATTTCATATTTAAAACTAAAAGAAAGTTGCAGACAAAATACTAGCTGAGCTAAATTAGAGATTGTAATATCAGAAAATTAAACACTGTATTATAAAATTCAAAGATAAAAATAATCAAATATTATGAAATGAAGAAAAAGCAATTGAAAATATTCAAAATATATTCTTGAATATAAAAAACTCAGCCAAGAGCAATTAGAAAAAACTTGTTTGACTTGATTAAAACTTTTTTTTTAAATATAAACATTAAACTTTTGCTTGCTTAAGAAACATTCTCATCAAATTCAAGGACAAAAGAGGGTAAAACTACCACTGGCTTATTGTGTAGCCTTTTAATTATCTAGCGAGCATCCAAATCTCAAAAGACACATTTACTAAAAATAAAAAGAGAAAAGAAAATTAAAAAGATCAATTAGTTGAAAAATTTCAAGCTTTACTAGTTTTCTAAGAACAATGAATTATTTTTGCAACTAGGATCATTTTATATGTATTGCATTTGCAAACCTGAAAAGGTTGACAATATTATCCTTAGAAAAGATAGATAAAACAAGAAGCCCTTATATCTTTGTATGAGATATCTAAGAATACACAGTAACATTGAAAATTATCAAATCAAGAATTCTCTTTATTTCTCCACACATTAGAAATCCATACAAATATGCATACAATGACAAATACATGGATTTCTAAATATTTAAAAAATTAAATATTTGAAAGCAATGTAAATGTCAATCAATGTGAGCACTGATAAAGAAAATATTATATATGTATAAACTTTTTACTGGATAAAAGATAAAAATGAATAAATTGTATATACACACACATATCTTAAAAATAATGAAGAGAAAATTGCAATTTGTAGGTTTATGCATGTATACACATACATATGTATAGTACATGATTCCAGCTATCTAAATAACAGTATATATGCAAAACAATAATAAATAATATTTATAACTAGTAAAATATACACAAAAATTATAAGTATTGAATTCATGGTAGAAGTTACCATTGAGGTGAGAAAGAAGGAAAGTTTAGATAAGAAAACACAGGTTCTCAACTATCTCTGTCATATTTATTTTTCCTAGAAGACCTGAAATAAATATGACATAATAACCAGTACTGGTAGAACTGGGACTGTGAAAGATTGCTTGTTATATATATATTTTCAATCTTTTCTAACTAGCTAGAAATATTTCACAATGATTTTTTTTAATTTCAGTAAAAATGATTTATTTCAATTAAAATGTGTAAATAGTTTGTTATTTTTATTGGAAATAAAAATAAGACTTTTCTTCCAGAAAATGATGCTTGTAAACATTTGCACTGACAGATTGCTGTTTTGGAGAAATCCTTTTGGGATATCTACTATGATGCTGAAAAAAACAGGAACAGATGTATCTGCAGCTGGAGCAAGATACCCACACATGTGGCATCGTCACACTTGGCAGTGAGAGAGGACATTGGAGTCTGCATGGGCTCCCTTTTTTGTTTTGTTTTTTTTTTTTATTTATTTTTCTGTTTAGTTAACAAGTCAGAGAAACCTGAAGTTCCTTCCCAATGTACATCAAGTATAAGGAAGACAAGCTGTGGTATCTAGGAGGGAAAAGTTGTCTCTTAATATTGCTTCAACTCAGTAATTTTACATTTTGAAGTATAATCCACAGCAGCTGAAGAGTTAAGCTGCTTCTGGAGAGAGAATTAGCAACCTTTTCCATGTTATTATTTATCTTCTAAGATAGCTTATAGTAAAACTGAGTAGAAGTAGTAATTCCTCCCATGCCAGTACCAGGTCCTCCTATTATTCCACCCTCCCTTCCCTCAACTATGAAAGGAATAATTGGAGTTCTAGCATGGTGTGGCCTTGGCAAGAGAAGACTCTGCACCTGAGAGTCAGTTTAAATTGCCATGGCAGGAGGTCGGTGGGGAGGCACTAGGAAGGAGAGGAGGAGAGCTATTAGGCCAATCCATAGGGGCAACCACATAGAGTCCGGTTACAAATAATAAAGTTAAGAGTGATAATCCTGTTAATACCAGGATATAAGTTAGACTCATGAGTAGTTACTTTCCTGGTGATCTCGTTGGAAGAGCAAATGTAGATCCTCTAACGGCTCATACGTGTACGAAGTGTCGTCTCCTGGAACTTCAGGCTGTTGAGTGGAGGGCCTGCGATTTTCTTCAGAAGGTATCCAAGGCTTCAGCCAAGTGTTATGAATGCACAAGTCAATACCCCAACAATTTAACTGCTGTTGGGGTAGACAGTATAACCAAAAATGGTCCTTCCCAAGATGGGCCTAGAGAGGGAGAGTCTGAGGGGAGAGACTTGACAAGCACCAAGTCTCCAGGGCAGAACAACTCTTTCCCTTTTTCCCTAGGGTGTCCTTCAGGCAAGCTTCTACGAACCTGTTGGTACTTAGCCAAGGAGGTTATATCTTTTATTAGATCTGTTGTTTCCTCGTCTAATACGAGAGCATTAGTAAGAAAGGGCCATCCATAAAGCATCTCATAGGGCAGAGTCCTATTTTCTGAGGGGAGTTTTCAGCCCTTAAGGGTGCTATTGGTAATAGAGCAGGCCATAGGAGGAGGGTTTCCTGTGCCAGTTTCTTTAAGCGTCTCTTAAGAATTTTGTTCCTCTTCTCTATTTTCCCTGAGGACTGAGGCCTCCAAGCACAGTGGAGACGATGCTGTATTCCTAATGCTTTGGAAATTCCTTGAGTCACTGCAGCTTTGAAGGCACGGCCATTATCGCTTTGAAGACAGCAAGGTAGTCTGAATCTAGGGATTATTTCATTAATCAGGTCTTTTATTACCTCTTGGACTTTTTCTGTTCTACAGGGGAAACTCGCAACCCAGTTTGTACAGATATCCACACATACTAACAGATATTGATATCCCTGACACTTAGGCATACAGGTAAAGTTCATTGCCAGTCCTCATCTGGCTAATGACTGGTTCACTGTTCCCCAGGAGGAACTTTACAATGTGCCAAAGGATTATTTTTCTGGCATATTTCACATCCTTTGACTATTTGTTGGACAACCTTGAAGAGAACTTTTTCTGTAAATACAGATTTGGCCATTCTGTATACATTCTCTATACGTATATGAAAGGTTTGATGTAGGGTTTTAAGTACTTTCCACTGGTTGGCGGCAAGTAGGAGTACTTTTCCCTCCATGGTAGCTAGCCTTCATGAAGGAAGAAGATTACGTCCCTGGGAGGTTGCCCACTCTATCTCTTCTGATGAATATTGAGGTCTAGTTCCCTGGAGAGAGGTTTCTCATATTAAAGACCCTTTTATAAATTCTTGTCTGGCTGCCCTTTTTGCCTCTAGGTCAGCTCGGCCGTTGCCCTCTGCTTCCTTCTCATCTCCTTTCTGGTGACCTGGCAGTGCAAGACTGCTACCTTTTTGGGTTCTTGGACCCTTGTAATAAGTCTAAAATTTTCTTATGATATTTAATCGGAGTTCCTGCCAAGGTTAGGAACCCTCTTTCCTTCCATATGGTAGCATCGGCATGCAGAACTAGGTAAGCATATTTGGAATCTGTGTATATGTTTATTCTCTTTCTTTTTCCTAATTTTAGAGCTTGAGTGAGGGCTACTAGTTCTGCCAGCTGGGCACTAGTTCCAGGAGGAAGGGAATTACATTCAAGCACTGTTTGATCACTGACTATGGCATATCCTGCCTTTCAAATTCCATTTTCCATAAATGAACTTCTGTCAATGTACAGGTTAAGGTCAGGATTGGCTAGAGGAGTTTCTAAGAGATTCTCTCTAGCCACATAGTTCTGGGCTATAAGGTGCTTACAGTAATGTTCTTTGCCTGCCCCTTCCTCAGGAAGAAAAGTAGCTGGATTGAGGGCTGCACAGCCATAAGCCTCCTCTGGAAATCAGAATTCCTTTAGAAGCTACATCATGTGAAATCCATACAGTTAGATCTTTCCCTTGCACTATTTTTACAGCTTCGGAGACCAGTATAGCCACTGTGGCTATGACCTGCAAGCAGTGTGGCCAGCCTTTTGCTACTGCATCAATTTCCTTACTTAGGTATGCCACCAGTTGTGGCGTGGTCCCCTGAGTCTGGGTGAGAATCCCCATTGCAACTTCTGACTCTTCTGTAACATATAAAGAGTTGTTCCCTGTAACATATAAAGTTCCCTGTAACATATAAAGAGTTGTTCCCAGCTCTATAAAGAGCTGGAGCCTGCAGTAGTGCCTGCTTCAGGGTCTGAAAGACTGCCTCAGCTGTAGGGTCCTATTGTATTCTATGGGTGTTAGCTTTTTGGGTTTCCTTAATCAGAGTGTACGGGGTTTGGCTATTTCACCATATCTGGGAATCCACAATCGGCAGAAACCAGTTTGTCCTAAGAATCCCTGCGACTGTTTTAAGGTTTTTAGATGGGGAAGACCAGTATGGGTTGGAGATGTTCTCCATCAAGGGCTCGAGTGCACTTAGACAAGACAAGTGCTAGGTATTTTACCTCTTGCCTACAAAGTTGTGCTTTTGGTTTGGAAACCGTATATCCACAGGTGGTTAGAAAGCTTAGGAGGTCCCGGGTGGCTTGCTGACACTATGTATCCAAGTTAGCAGTTAAAAGTAAGTCATCCATATATTGAAGAACCAGGTTACCTGGATGTGAAAAATTATTAAGGTCCTGAGCTGAGCCTGGTCAAATAGGTGGGGGCTATCTCAAAAGTCCTGGGGTAACACTGTCAAGGTAAGCTGAGAATTCTAGTCTAAAGGATCTTCAAAGGTGAACAGAAACTGGGAGTCAGGATGTAATGAAACATAGAAAAAGGCATCCTTAAGGTCTAGGACTGTAAACTATTGTGCCTCTCCTGGTATTATAGAAAGCAAGGTGTATGGGTTGGGTACGGCTGGGTATAAAGGTATTACAGCTTCATTAATAAGCCTGAGATCTTGCACCAGCCTCCACTGTCCATTTTCTACTTCTACAATTGGGGTATTATAAGGGCCATTACAGGACTTTACTAGAGTCTGAGCTTTTAAGTTACTTGCAATATCCTGTAGCTCCTTTTTGGCTTCCAGTCTTAGGGAGCACTGTCTTTGATAAGGAAGAGGTGGAATCCTTTAGCCTTATTCGAATTGGGTATGCATTCTTTGCTCAACCAAACTGTCCCTCCATTGACCAAATCTCAGAATTAATATCTTCTTTAATAATGGGCAGCAGAGAGGGATTGCCTCCCTGATGATGTTCATATAGATAATAGCTTCTGCTCTGGCTAACAGGCCCTGCCCTACTAAGGGAGTGGAACTTTCTGGCCTGATAAAGAAGGCCATGGGAGAAGAGTATATCTCCCCAGTTACAGCTTAGGGGCTGGGAGAAATACTATGACTGTTTGCCCTAGGACTCCTCAGATAGTACCAGACTTGAGAGACAACTGTCTAGGACAGGAAAGCAAAACTGAGAAGGCCACACCAGTGTCCAGGAGAAGATCAACCTCCTGACTGTCTATGGCTAGCTTTAACTGGGGCTAGATGAGGATGATGGCTTGTGCAGCATTTGCTCTGGGCACCCTCAGTCCTGCTGTTGGGTCATCTGGTTAGCCTCCTCAGGTCCTAGGAACCTTTGTACGCTGAGAGAATATGCTTTCCAGTGATCCCCCTGGCACAGTGGGCAAGGATGAGGAGATAGTCCATTCCTCTGAAGACAATCTCTCTCAAAATGTCCTGGTAGGCCACAGTGCTAGCAAGCTCTGCCAGACTGGTGGCTAACCCAAGCCTTTCTCTCTTCTGAGTCCCTTGGGTCTGCTTGCCTGAAGGCCATGACTAGGGCTATGGCCTTTCCCTGGTTCTTCCTGTTCCTTTCAGCCTATTCTTCCTGGTCTCTATTATAGAACACCAGGTTTGCTAGATTTAGTAATGAATCAAAACTCTGTTCTGCCTCCAGGGCCAGCTTCTGAAGTTTCCTCCTAGTGTCTGCTGCTGATTGTGTAATAAATTCGTCTTTTAGTATTAGCTAACCTTTGATGTAATCTGGTGACAGGGGAGTATACTTTCTTAAGGCCTCCTGTAACTGCTCAAGGAAGGCTGTTGGGTTTCCTTCCTTTCTCTGAGTTATGGTGGAAAACATTACATAGTTCATGGACTTCTTCCTAGTTCACCTTAATCCCTCAAGTATTCAGGTCAGTAGGTGCCTACAACTCCAGTCTCCCTGTTCTGAATCAGGATCCCACTGAGGGTCCATGCTAGGGACTGCTTGTCTACCTGTAGGAAATCTATCCTTTTCCTCTGGTGTCATTTGGTCATGTACTTGACTAAGGTTCCAGGTGTCCCCAAACTCTTGAGCCACTGCTAGAGCAGCTTCTCTTTCATTGCTTGTTAGGGTTTCACTAAGCAATAACATGATATCTCTCCAGTCTAATTTGAAGGACTGACCCAGGCCCTGCAGAACATCTATGTACTTGTTCAGATCATCTGAAAATTTTCCGAAGTCTGCCCCGATTTGCTTCAAGTCAGAAATGGAAAAGTGAGGATGTACCTTGGTTGGGCCAAATTCTCCTCCTACTGCCTGCAGGGGGCAGAGTTGGGACATCCCAGTAGCCTGAGGTGCATTGGCTGCTTTGTCCTTCCCCGACTCCTCTTGGGTTATAGAAGCTGAGGAGACCCGGTCAGTATTGGTGGAGGGAAGAGCCCCAGGGAGTCCTAATTATGGGCTAGTCCTGAGGAGGGGTCATTAGGGTATAGGTTACAGGCCTTACATAGCTGAGGATTATCCCTTAGAGAAAGGAAAACTTGTACATAGGGGACATCAAACCATTTACCTTCCCTTTAGCAGAACAGATCTAATTGTAGAAGGGTGTTATAATTTATACTTTCCTTAGGAGACCAGCTTTCACCACTTGGCAGAATATGTCACAGCCATGCTGTTTGGTAGAGAAAAATGAGCCACTTCTTCTTCAAAGATTGTTAGTCAAATTGGTCCCAGTTGTCCGGGATACACTTTAAGGGTGATTTTGCCTGGGAAGAATAGCACCCATCTGAAATCGAACACAGGGATATCTGCATCCCTGGTTATTCCTTACAACTACTAGGCCTGGGGCATCTCCCAATTATAGCACCTTATAATTTCCTTGTTCCCTAGATGCATGATCATATTCTGGGTCCCCCATGTGCCAGGTTTAATCAAGCTTACCAGCATCATGGGCACACCCTCAGTCTAATGTCCTTATCGGCCACCATAAGGAGACAGGGACTGCTGGGATTAGTGGCCCAATACTGGTGTGTTCTTAAAGAACTAGGCCAGTGAGCCTTGGGTGATGGGTGCCAATATTTCCTAGCAAGAGTTCAATTAACATAGGCCTGACCATAAAACTGCCCTAGGAGGACAAACTCCTTGAGAGGAGCCTCTGAGCACAACAATCTTAAAGAAGGTAACAGCTGGCCACATGGCTGAGACTGGAACTACGCCCTCGGGACCCAGGCTTCCTCCCCTACCGCCCACTTTCCATCATAGGAATAAGTCCTAGGGTTGTGGGGCCTATAATTAACTATTTGAGCCTCGGACAAGGTCTGACTATGATACTCTAGATGGAGAAGTTCTGTCATATGGAGAGCCAATCCTAGGCAAGACAAATTGCACATCATTGGATTCTGGCACCCCTCAGTTGGATTGGAAAACTGCAGGTGACAAAAAAACACAATGTCCTATAATCTCTAGTACCCACTGATAGACTCTGGCTCTCTTAGGATATAACCTAGCACTGCAGATTAGGGGAACTGGCCCTGTGAATTGTAGGAGGTCCTTATAGGCATAAGACTGAGGGCAACATGGGCAAGAGCCCCTGGACTGCCACCCCAAGAGCCTTGTGTGTAGGAAATACCTTAGAGGAAAGAGCTGGGAAGAAATTTGCCTCATGGAAATCTGGATCCAGGAGGTTGGGTTCTGAAAGGCTGGGTGTGGCTCGCATAGGTGGCTTTTTCTCAGGAAGTTTAAGTGGGGCCCTAACCTCAACCAGACTGAACCAGGAGTTTGGGACCTCGCTCTTTCCTCTGGCTAGCCCTCTGCTTGGCCCAGAGAAAGAAAGAACCACTGGAAGGGAAGCTGGTTCAGAGAAAGCCTGATACCTGTGTCTTTAGTCTGGTCACGCTTTTGAAAGGCTGAGCATGGCTTGCATAGGCAGCTGCTGCTTCAGCAGCCCAGGCCCAGCTGCCAGCTGCCTGAGGCCCCAGGTATGCCCGGCCACCCAGTGCTTTCCACAGATGGCGCCTGCCCAGCCTTGCATCCACCACTGTGCAGGGTCCCAAAAAGGCCCGCTTCCCAGTCTTTACCTCCTTAACAACTTTAAAAGAAGCGAAAGGATAGATTAGCAAGCGAAAGGGGTCTGATATCACTCACCAATATGAAGTCTGATGTACTCCTGGCTGGCTCACCAAAAGATGTAACAGAGGGAGCATGGTGGGGGGGTGTCCTGTAGACATTCCCAGTTCCCCGATTAGGTTCTCGGTCTCTCTTATGCCAAAGAATGGGGAAAGGGATCCCAGAGGCCTACTAAATTTGCCATTTGGATTGATATCGTGGACCCTAAGAGTTTTTCAGAAAAGTGATTTATTAGGCAGAGAGAGAGAGAAAGAGAGACAGCTCCCATACTGTCATGGGAGGAGATCCTGAGAAGGAATTCCATATAGGGAGGGAGCAGCAGAATCTTAACCCTTGAGTTATTCCTTCCCCATTCATGTTCTCATCCAATGAGAGGAGTTCTTTCAAACTTCCTCAGTAGTGATTGATCTTTGACTCTGATACTGGATTGGCTACTTGGTCCACAACTCTGAGTTAGAGTCCCCTCCTCCCAGAGCTTTCAGCAGGTTTTTGAGGCAAAGATCCCAACTGGATTTCTCTACCTAGCCTGCAGGGGAAACCCAGACAAATAACTTTACATTCCAGGATGGAGGGGTGGAGCAGGGAAACTCCTGCCTTTGAAACCCTGCCCCTCGCAGACCTGGGAGGTAGAATAGATTGAATTTAAATACTCGAGGGAACTAGGGAGTTCTTCCTAAATATGATCTAAACATAATATTTGAAAAGACCATTTAGATGATTAGATTACTCTCTACATTAAACATAGGACTAGTTTAACCTTCAAGATACACAATAAGTATCTTCATGCACTCATCTCTCAAACTGAAATCACTTTCTCACTCTTTGAATATTCATAATTCTATATTTTTCTATTGGTCAGATTGAATTTGCATTTCCTTTCAAAACCATTAATACATTGTACAGTATACTTAAATGGTTGCCAAATATTTAAACCATTAATACGTTGTACAGTATACCTAAATGGTTGCCAAATATTTAAACAGAAAACTTTCTACTATCATAATTGGAGGTCTTTAGTCATACAACAGAAGTTGATATAGACCTGTGAAGAACTTTATTACTCAGACCTCGATCCAGTATGTACACTCTCAGTATCAGTGTCTATCCTCATAACATAGTCAAATATATTAATCTATTTAGATGTTAGGATGTTAGGAACTTGATAGAAGGTTTTTGTTTTTGTTTTCAGGGCACTCTAGGAAAGAGTAAATGTGCTTGGCATTTCAATGTGCATAAATCTGTGAAACATATAATAATAATATTTGGAACTGAAAATATAAAAATAGATGACAACTCTTCATTTAACCTCTGAGTTTTTAGCACCTTGAGAATGACAGACAAATTAATTTATGAGTTCAGATGCAGAAGGTTAAGCATCTGACATAGACTAATGAGAACATTCAAAGATTAATAGAGCATCACTAGCTGAAATAATAAAATGAGAAGATTCAAATCAGATTTAGATCTAAGCTATTCCCATTACCCTGTACTGGAATTGTGGTAATTAGATCTGTATAAGTTGTACTTTGTTATATTTAAAATACATATTTTGTATATGCCTATATGTATGCTATACATATATTACAATATATAATACTTTGTTATCATCTTTGTATATAATTATTTGATTGAATTTATAAAGTTCTAAGCAAAAGGATAAGTTAAAGAGAAGTACTTACATGAGTTCCAGTCAACATACAATTGCATCAGCCTTCTGAGGCGCAGGTAAAGGTAGATGTTACAACTTTCAGAGTATTACCTTAACAAAGTTAGTCCTTTTGTCATTGTTTTCCAAGTTGTATGTACAAGAAAATAATGTATGCAATGGTATAGGAAAAGCAGAAAAAATGTACAAATACACACACACTTATGCCTCATACTTATGTACATTTTAAGAAATATAGCAGAGAATATTCACTATAAATGTCTCATCTTACACATACTTCTCTATTTAACAAGAAATGATCACATTATCATTTCATATTAAATTTGAAGAGTCCAGGAATTTCACAGGTTACCAAGTCCACAAATGAATCTTACAAGTGAATAACCAAGTAAATCTAATTATGTATAAACAAGAAATATGTATGAAGAACCATTTTCATCTGGGAAACTCATAGCAGAAATAAATAAAAATTGTTTTTGTTTATAGGAGTATAAAACTAGAGGGAAATCAGACAAAGCAGACAATTTGAAGTAAAATAGAAGTCTATCTATTTTAATACTAAAATAATAAGTGTTAAGGTTGAAGTAATAAAAAGACATCTTGTTGAAAGTGAACTGGAGTGAGAATAATATTAGATAAATCATAGTCAAGATTTTAGGCTATAGAAAATGCCAGGCATGATTGCTATGGAGCAGGATAAAAATTCTTCTTTTTTCTTTGGAGACAGGATTTTGCTCTGTCTCTCAGGCTGGAGTGCAATATTGTAATCATAGCTCAGTGTAATCTTGAACACCTAGGCTTAAGTGAAGCTCTCACTTCAGCCTCTCAAGTAGCCAAAACTACAAGCTAATTTTTTTTTTTTGAGACAAAGTCTTGTCATATTGTTTAGACTGGTCTTGAACTCCTACCCTCAAGTGATCCTCTCACCATGGCCTGCCAAAGTACTGGGACTACAGGCATGAGCTGGTATTTCTGTTTAAATACCAGTATTTTCAATGAGGCATGAGCCACTGCTCCTGGTTGAAAATACTCATATTTAACATCAATTAATGCATTCACTCCCTCAATATGAAGATGGGTTAGAGCAGTGAGTTTATTTCAGTAGCTGCTGGCTTTTTTACTTAGGAGATTTTAAAACGTTTGTTTTTAAAAATTGGCAAATGCGTTTGTGTGGAAGAAATTTCAGCGAAATTTACAACTGATTTTAATAAAGTAATAAATATTTGTTTTACCTTATATGAACTGAGACTTGATTTTGGTGCAAAGGAGCCTCTAAATTTGAGGAAAAAATGATAATTTAAGTCACACATCCAATAATAACAACAATTTTTTAAAAACATATAAGAAGCATGAGTGAAGTGGGCCTGAACAGAATGTTGTCAAATAGGGACCCCACAGCTTTGAGGGAAAAATTGATGAGATGTTAATTTAGGTAAAATACATGATTACTCCAGAATCTTCAAGATGCAAAGGCACAGGATTGCACAATGTATATAATGCCTCTTTGAACAGCAGATATAACTGGGCATGGGGAGATAAATGAGGAATTCTCAACCTAGGTTCTTTAGGACCAAAAAGGTGCTCAGAGAGGTAATTAAAAATCAAACGTTTTGATAAAGTGCTGGAGACAGACTGTTAAATTAGTTGTGAATCGGAGTATACAAAAGAAGCACAAAAGTTGAAAAAGTTTAGAATTTTTGCCATGAAAGAAAATAAAGACAATTATGGTTGAGGTAAAAAGTTTCTTGTTGCTTCTTGCTTGCTTTCTTGATTGGCTGGCTTGATTTGTTTTCAACTATGGAGGAGACATTTTTGAAGAAGAAAAAAAAAAGTCAAATGAAAGGCAAATGATTGAAAAGTCTGGAAAGAGAATGTGTAATTGATGGAGCAAGTTCCCTGATGAGATCATAGGCAGTAGGGTCAAGAGATGAGGCAGAAAGTTTAGCCTTAGAAAGGGGAAGGTTATATGAATGAGGGCTTACTTTGGATTGAGAGGGAAATGACTACAGTGGTGAATAAGGAGGAATCAGGATGACTCTCATTTCAGTAAGAATTTATTGAACGTATAACTTTGTTCTCAGCACTGTTGACACTGTACAAGTTCCAAGGAAGACTTCAGAGAAATTGAAGATGCATTATGCCCTTAAAGTGTTATCCAGTTATAATCTCAATCTTTTGGAGAGTTGAAGTGGTAGGGATAAGAGAAGTTATGGTTATTCAGAAGGGATCACAATTCAGATATTTGATTCAGTAGATGCAAGAAAAGAAAAATAGTTCTAAAAAGTAAAGGTATTAATGACAACATAGCCTTAAAAATAGTCTAAAAGGGAAGAAAGAGGCTTGCTTTTCCTATTATTTACATCTTCTAAGTCAAGAAATATGACAGGGCTTTTCAAATGAATAGCCCTTTTTCCTCTCAAATAAAGATTTTCTATTTTGGAATAGATAATATAAGAAGTAAACAAAATTATGGAAGCATGGGACTTTTCTCGTTTCTATAGCATGACAAAAATGAATACTGGACCAAAGGTATTTTGTGTCTTTGCTTTCTAATAGTAGAGTTTAAATCATATATGCGTAAGGTCAAACTACATATACATACAAATATCTGAATCTTTTCTAAAGGAAATAGATTTAAACATATTTGTCACATTTTATCATGGACCTTAGCCTCATTATTCTCATTTACATTAAAATTTAAATATAGTAACTTTGCAAGATTCACTTAAAGCCACCAGATATCACTGTTTTAGATATGATACCCCCATCACTATTCATATATCCTGGCTATAAAGGAATTACCAAACTTTCTAGTAAAATTATTTTCAAGCAAAATCATGACAAGATAATTATGTTAGAATCTTATTAAAGGTCACCCCCAAAGCTGTACATGATACTCATATACATAGATTGGGAAAATCTCCCCTGGAACATTATGGTTTTTTGATCATCTCAATTTTAATAACTATAGTCAGGGATTCCATTTCATTATTTGCCTTTCATCTTGTTTTTCTATTTTTATTTTTTAGATAGGGTCTCACTTTGCCACCTAGGCTGAAGTGCAGTAGCTATCAGGGCTCACTGTAGCCTTGACTTCCCTTGCTCAAGTGATCCTCCCACCTCAGCCCTCCAAGTAGCTGGGACTACAGGTGTATGCCACCACACTGACTAATTTTTTAATGTTTTGTAGAGATGGGGTCTCACTATATTCCTCAGGCTGGTCTTGAACTCCTGGGCTCAAGCTATCCTTCTGACTTGGCCTTCCAAAGTGTGTCTTTTATCTTAAAGAACATTTATAATAAGTAGTCATTAACAGACACTTAAAACAGTAGAATATTAGAACTGGGAAACCATTTTAAGGACTACTCAGAACAATTCACTCTTTTACACATAGTGAACATAAAAGAGAGAGATAGATGACTGTTCTAAAGACAAAGATATAAGAAAATTAAAATATTCAGCTAGTTATTTAGCATTCTTGACTAAATATTTTTTCTTGCATAATATATCACTTAATGATAAATTTCTTTTTACCAGAAACAACATGTTTGACTAGAAGAAAATGAGATAAAGGCAATTAAAACATTTATAGATGCCATTAATAGTTTTCAAAGTATATAAACATGGTTTAAAGAGAGGTGTTTCTCATTTTTTATTATGAAAAATCTATATAGAACAATGAAGGAAAATGTACAAAACTAAAAAAGACAAAAATATTGAGCATGGTTAACATTTTGTTCTATATAATTCTTGTAATGTTTCAGGATTTAATATGCATATTGTTTACTTATGTGGTTATAACATTCATATACATATACTGTTTAAATACCTACTTTTACTAAATAACAATATGACTACTTGCTCATGTTACCAATCTGGTCAAACCATTAACCTCTCAGCTTTTGCCATTGACTAACTTAGTCTATCAAGTAGGTAATTGTCTTTGGTCTTGCCATCAAGCTGGAGAATTTGGTGTCTATGAGAATCCCCAAGGCAATGCTTTAGATGAAACTATTAATTCTGGTGAACATTACTTCCATTCTACTCATCCATATGACCATAGTTTGAGTCATTAAATAATCCTAAAATGTCTAAATCCAAAATGTCACATTCAGTCATCTATTTTATAAACCCATCTTTCTACATTTTCATCCATCACCCATTTGTTCTGAAGCACGTAGGTCATCCATGCAAGGTGGTTCCTCGTTTCCTGATCTCTACCTTTCTCTTAGTCAGACTCTCCTATTTTAATTCCCATGCCTATGTTTGTCACATTGCTTTGTACAAAGCTTAACAATCCTTGTGTGAATCCATGACCTCTCCCTCCTTTTCTCTTTTCTTTATATTCACCAGCAAACTTCTAGTCCTGGCTTGATTTATTTGTCAGACACTCTGTCTGTGATTTCTCAAGATTCTACAGAAAATCAAGCACACATGTACATTGGATAATAAGAAGTCCATGGCCTATAGTTAGAGTTGAGATATTAATGTAATATGTCAATATTTGCATGGTCTTTGGATCATTTTCATCTCTTTCTATCCAGAGAAATATTTAAAACCATCAATGTGGATTGACATTGTGTTTCTCTCTCTCAAACAAAAGAACAATAGACTGAAAAAAAAAATGAGATCACTTCCTGAGACTGCCATGCTAATTCCCTATTTAAGCAGATCAGAAAATGGAAAATATTAGGCAGATAAAAATTAATTTCTTGATGAATTATCAGTCCTACTGCTTGAGAATGATTCATCATGGCTCTTGGTTCTTCCCTTCTAGGATCTTGGTTCTACTTCTTAAATCATCCATTATTTTTAATAAAAAATTATGTTGCATTTGCAGCTAAGTTGTTTTCTCAGCTGACTTCTTGCCCATAGAAGTTTGGGAGCTCAAATTCTCTTTTCATTTTGTAATATCTCTTTCTCTTCAGTTCTACAATTGGTTGAAATAATCTAACACAAAGGCCATTTTTTAATAGTGTTGAATATGTTGTGTAATTCACTGAATACCATACTGAAAGTGAAAAACAAAATTGCTTTGTGGGGAATTAAAGGACAGTTCTACTGAATGTGTATTACTTTCATACCATCATAAAGCTGAAAAATCCTAAGTTGAACCCTCATGAAGTCAGAGGCTATTTTTAACTTTGAGACTGTTTCAAAAATCTAGACTAAACTTGGCCAAAGTAAAATACACTAACTAGATTCTACTAACAAGAAATTGACCCAGATAGCAATGCATAGAAAAACCAGTAAAATATACAAGAGGTTAAAAAGGCAATGGGAAATTATTAACAAATTTTTCATTAAACTCTGGGAGAAGTTTCAAGAGAAAATAAAGGTAATTACAGATTAAATACTCAAAGTTGCAATAAATAAGAATATCTGAATTGATAAAAAATGAATTCATAGAAGAGATATTTATAAAAAGTGCCAACAAAGATGTATGAAAATAAACTCACACCTAGGTAACAAGGAGTGAAACTGACAGTATCAATGTTAGAGAGAAAATATTGAAACCACCTGAAAAAAGCAAAATGATATGCAAAGATACAAAGTTAGGCTAATTACAGAATAATCACAGAATAATAGCAGAATGAACAATTCCAGATGTAAAAAGGCAATGGAGTTATTGTCTTCAAAATGTTGAAGGAAAGTAACTATCACTTCAAATTATATATTCAGCCAAATGTATTAATCAAGGTACATATTTTCAGATACAAAAAAGCTACCAAAGTGTATTATCTTCCAAACCTTGAAGAAGTATTTAATGTAGAATATATTTATAGAGGATAAAAAATGAAGACAGAAATATAAAATGAGAAACTAAAAACAACATGTGAAATGATTTCATTATAACACAGTAAATCTATTAATGACTACAGAAATGTATTTTGTATTTATATAGTAGAAATTATAAGCTTATGTAACAATAACAAGCACTATGGGATGGGGAATTCATTGAGTAAATAAGCTGTATTAAAGTACATGACTAGGTTTGTGTACAAAGTCAAAGGAAACTAGAGTAAAAATAAAGGAGATGTGTGAATAAAGAATATAAAGGCAAGAAGAGAAAAAAGAGATGTAAAAATGTATGACAGAAAGAAAATAAAAATAAGAAAGTGTGATTAAGCAAATTCAGTAGTAATTGTAATATACCAAATTGATTACTTCACCTATTAAAAATAAAGGTTAATAAGTCAAACTGAAAATGAATGAAAATAGAAACCCAGCTTTCTCTGTTTTACCTTAAGCATAGTAAAAGAACATAATCCCTACCTTTGAAAGTGAAGTGATAGAATTTTAAAATTGGGAAAATACCATGGTAAGAAGAAGAAGATTTTCCCATAGATGTCCATATTCTAATTTCCAGAACATGTAATTATATAATGTAACATGGCAATGGGAAATAAAAGTTCTGGTGTAATTAAGATTGCTAATTAGTGACCTTAAAAAAGGGATTAACCTGTATTATCCAAGTGGTCCCAGTATAATCATAAAAATCCTTTAAGGGAGAAGAGGGACACAGTAGAGTACATTTCAAAGTAATGCAATGTGAGAAAGACTTTACTGACTCTTGGGGACTCTAAAGACAATGGGCTTAAGGATGTGGGTAACTTCTAGAAGCAGGAGAAGGCACCAATATAAAATTTCCTCTAGAGCCTCTAGAGAGGAACATAGCTTTGCCAACACCTTGAGTCCACCAGAAGTCATTCAAGTGAGATCTCTCAGAACTATAAGATATGTCTTTTGTTGTACACCATTTAGTTTGTGGGAATTTCATATATCAGTCATAGGTAACTAATACAAATAGCAATCAAAAAGAATAATATGGTCAAATAGTATCAAATATAATATCATACAGCAAATAATATGTAACAAAGTGTAAATTAAGAAAAAGGAAAATGCTAATATATCATTTTATTTAATTAAACAGTAATCAGGCAAATCCCTCAGATGGTAAAAAATTTAAATTAGAATATTTAAAATCTATGTTTTGTGCCATAAGGGTGTATGTATGCATATTTGGGGATGATAAGAGACAGTACTCTACAGAAAATGAAGAGTACTACTCTATTTAAGCCTCAAACATTTACAAAGTGTTGACTATATCCTAGATCACAAAGTAAGTCATAACACACTTCAAATAAATAAGCATACACAGACAATATTTTCTAAGCTCAATGCAACTTTAACTGAAAGATCACAAAAAACTAGAATATGTGTTTGACTTTTATTAAGGTTTTTTTCAAATCTTATCAATTAAAAGGAAAGTCAAAATGTTTTAAATTGAGACACAGCAATATGTATCAAAATTAATAGGTCCAAAATATCGGAATCTGTGCTCAAAGTCCACTTTAGAAACTTAAATTGATTTATTGGAATATACAAATTGAAAATGATGTTTTAATACTTCTATTTTTAAAAGTTAACATTTCAGTTTGAAGACTATGGTGTAAAGTAAACATTACCAATTTCCTGGAAATATTTCTAAAGCTATAATAATGAGGATGGAAAATACATAATACAATCTGTAAACCAAATAAATAACTGATTAAACAAAAACACCAAAGAATGTTGTGATAGAGACAAAATTATGACCAAATATGTTGACTTTTAAAAAGATATAAGTGAACTATTATCTTTAAAAAGCCAGCAAAGTATGGAACTAGGTATTCAAGGTCTCATGTAGAAAATAATGAGACAGTGTCCAAGAGATGGCATTTGAACAAACAGAGGTAGTATTGAAAGAGATAGTGTTAGAAAGACAAAGCATGTAGAGGTTGTGCAATGGGAGAGCTCCCTGACTCCCCTCACAGGATGTATGACAGGGGTGTGGCTCATCTGTTTGGTCACCATGCACGCTCAAACTTCTTATGGGAGAGGGAGCACACAAAAGGGCAGGTGCAGGAGCCAGGGCAAGCGCCCTGGGCTGTAGCTCCACAGCAGTGTCCAGGGCTGGAAGCCTGTGACTCCCAAAGCCCAAGTGGGCACCTGTTACATTACACTGTTTTAGCCTTGCCAACCATGAAGGCTTAAGTGTTAAACAGCTCAATGCTCTCTTGGTATCCAGGTCGTTGTCTGGTGTCCAGGAAGAATCGAGTTACGTATGGACTTGAAAGATAAGTGTAGGGATTTTACTGAGTCCTAGAGGTGGCTCTCAGGGAGACAGATGGGCAACTGGAAGGGGGATGGAGTGGGAGGATGATCTTCCTGGGGAGTTTGGCTGTCCAGCAGCCAGTCTCCTCTCTGACCATCCACAGCCAAACTCCTCTTGGCATACAGATGTTCCTTCTCTTTTCTCTGCCATGACATTCTGCCATTCTTCTGCTCTTCTGTTCATCCTCGTCTGCTTGTCTACTTGTGGAGTTTGGGGTTTATGGTTTATGTGGGTAGAGGATAGGGGCATGGTAGACCAAAAGGTAACTTTTGGGGGCAAAATAGGAATGCCTGGTCCCATTTAGGGCTGTGGCTTTCCGGGCTTCACGGTGGGACTTTTGACAGGGAACTGCCTCTTCTATCCAGTATTTCTCTGTCTCTTATCTGCATCAGTAGTATAGAAAGGTAGTTTTGGAATGGTCACTACTAAGGAGAAAGAATGGTATACAAATCATAAATTAGAATAGTGAGCAAAATACTATGAACCCGATTAGGAAGAAATGGTAGATAATTAAGACGTACAAAGAAAATCCATCATATAAACCATTGGAGTATATCCATTGCCTCTCAAGAAAAGTAAATAATATATTAATACACAGAATATTTTCAAAGAAATAGAAGCTGAAAATCAACATGTTAAAAGCAATTGCCTCATTTAAAATTGTCTACCCTCCAATACAGGCCAGTAAAGTTATTAAATTTTAAAACAAGAAAGAATATTTAGAACAACCAGACCAAATGAGAAAAAAGAGAAAAATGTATAAAGCTGGGTTCAGATTTCATCACAACAGCATTGTGTATGAGGAAATAGTAAGGTCATGCCATCAAAACCCTCAAGAACTCTAACCCAAGGATGTTATACACAACCAAGCTACTGTCCAAGGATAAAGGCAAGCGATAAGGTTTTGAAATGTGAAAATCCAAGACCTTTTAGAGGAATCTTCTCCCTAGAAAAATTATGAAAAAAAGAATCAGGGGTAAGCATCAGATTACTTTCACCATAGGAAAAGAAACTAAACAAATGTAGAATTATAAAGCAGAATTAAAGTCAAGCACTTTATGAAAAACTGCATCAAAGCAACCAAAATAAAACAACATAGGATAATTCAGTAAGTTAAGTAAGTTAGCTATATAAACAGAATCAATAGTAATCATGTAATATAAATATATCTTTATCTCACCATGCACACATATAGAAAGTAAAAACCATTGTACCTATATAATGTGAAATATTCATTTCAATATTAATACAAAAATTAATTTACCTAAAAAATAATGACTTGACAGAAAATGTATAAGCTCCCAATGAAGAAAAATTTTGATTGCAACTGAGGGCTGCCAAGGAAGAATTGAAAAACTAGAAAATTAAATCATTTTCTTATTCATGAAGACTGAAAATGATAGTATTAAGCTAGGTCTAAGGGTATAATGGGACCTTGGAGAAAGGCTGGAGTATTAAAAGATTTTGGCTAATTACATTTCTTGATGGAACACATAAATAAAATTAAAAATAAATGCTATTTACAAAAATAGTCTCTACTGCAGATATGTGAAACCTCATCTTGAGAGTTAAAAGAAAATATTATAGAATGAAATATTGATAGAAAATAAAAGACATAATGATGAATGCATATACCATATATAGATGGACAAAATAAGTCATTGATTAAATAAAGTTTAAATATGAAAAAAAACCCTAGAGAGCAAAATGTTCATAACTGGCATTATGACTTAGTGTGGTGATATTTCTTAAGTGAGCACAGTGTTTCTTTACTTTTTAAACATTTAATAGACGTGTGTGTCTCTTTATGATTTCCCTCTGGCTTTAAAATGACTTCATTGAGACTAAGTTTAAAAAGATTTTATAAAAGGTTTAGAATGGTAGTCTTTCCTGATAATAATGCAACTTAATTAGATAACACTTTTTAAAGACTGCTTTCAGCTTTTTAAAGCTGGGGTTGAAAATTGACTCGTCATTGCACTAGCACTGTTTGTCTATGTGTCAACAACTTCTTCCAACTTTCCTATAGTTCACTGAGATCTCCTGAATCTATGTCCCATACATGTACTGTTCAGTCTTTACCTTGATTGTCTCGCATCTACTGAATTTGGCTTTACAGCAGTAATGTTTCACATGTTTGAAATCCCATTTTTCCATATTGTTGTTTCAGACTCCACAGGCAGGATGAATAATTTAAACACAACCTAACTAAAGGACATATATTCTACCTCAAATTTTGTAATAAACAAATATGTGTGTGTGTGTGTGTGTGTGTGTGTGTGTGTTCACACGCATGCGTGTGTGTGTGTTTGACTTAGGATTCCTGATATTTAAATGAATGGATTCTGAATCTATAAATGTCCAGATAGATACGGGAAGTGATCCATATAAATTAGTAAAGCCTCTGATGATCCCACTGTCTTCAGAACACCTGTTTTATTATCAAATAATAAAGTTAGATAGTGACTCATACTTGTACACTTGCTTTGCACATCACGTTTTAGTTGATGTGCAAAGCAAGTGTACAAGTATGAGTCACTAACTTCAATAGATGAACCCAGATATTCAAGTAATGTATTATATTGTTCTCGAAAATGTGATTGAATTGAAGCTGCTTTGATATGAGTTGAGAAAAGAAAACAGCAATAACTTTACAAATTTTGAGAGGTGAAAGAGTGGAAAGATAACTGGACTTGGGAATTATAAAACACGTCACCCCCACTCTGCCAGTTAGCAGTTGTGGAAATTGAATAAAACCCGCTAAACCTTGGTTTCCTAACTTATATAATGAAATACTGGGAATACCTACTTTGTGTTTCTCACAGTTTTGCTGAGAAGGTCAACTGAGAGAACACGAATGAAAATGTTTTGTCAACAAGACATATTAATAGTAGCATAGTAGAAAAGAGTGAATGCTGTGGACTCAGGCTGCCTGGTTTTATGAAGCAGTTCAAACACTTTGAAAAGGACAAGAGAGATAACCTCTCTAGGAGCCAGGATTCTTGTGTAAATGTATCCACCTCAAAGAATTAGTAAGATCATGAACTGAAAAATTGAAAACTTTCATATCAAGTACTAGATGTGTAACCTGGAATGCACTCTGTGGCCAGGCATGGCAATGTGTGGGCAACTTGTGCATAATAGCAGTACTGTGCCTGCTGTAGTTGGGTACCAGGCCGAGGACTCCTCTCCTCTTACATTGACAGATGTGTGTGTGTGTTGGTCTGCTTTTTATATTTCCTTGCATCAGAGTGGTTTGAACTGAGACTCGGGTTTGGGAATTAATGTAGGGGGAGATAACTAGAGGTTTGTCATGTTTAGTCCAAGACTGTTTAGGAGAAGCCTTGGATGGTTGAACCTGCTTAAAGTAGCTTTATCTTAGACTTTGGAGCCAAAAATTCCAGCTAACAATGTATTATTTTGCCTTGCATGGATTATATAGCTATCATCCCCCAAACTATACAGGAAGTTGCTTATTTTGAAATGGAATTTGTGCATTCTTAACTTCTCTAGGCAAAGCTGGAGAAGGGACATATTTATAGTCCCTTGAAAATAATGCATTATTTGGACTCCTGGAAACTCCTGTACTTCTCACGTTTATTTATCTCTCCTGAAACTCTCTTCTCTCCCTAAACTGATTGTTTGGTATCTGGTGAGACCCTCTCTTAGTTTCTAAGATGGCATCTTCTTGCTGTGGCAGAAAGGGCCAATGCTGTCTCTCCACATGGTGGGAGACAGAAGAGCATGGGGGATAGCTAGCTCCCTGAGTCTCTTTGATAAAAGAACTAATTCATCCATGAGGCTTGAGCCCTCTTGATTCAATCACCTCCTGAAGGCCGCCTCACTCACCTTAATACAATTGCCTTGTTGGTTAAATTTACAACATAAGAATTTTAGATGGATAAATACATTCAAACTTTAGCAAACATTACATAGTACTCCTATTTAAGCTTTTGTTTTGTGCTTCAGGGACACACCTTCCAGTTGCCTACCAATAACGTTTACCTCCTCGTTCTTTAATTACAGAATCTAGAACTTATTTAAAAATGCAAAAAGCCTGGCTAAAAGATGGCCCTACCAGCCACAGTGTTCTGTGCCTCACCGGCAACAACGTATGGCGTGAAACTACCTTCAGACCAGTGAGATCTAAGCAGAAATGTGTGGGATTTGGGGAAAACCCACATGTAGGACTAAGTTGGGAAGTGTGCTATTGGATTTCTCCTACATTCTTCTTTCTGTCATTCTAGATCACAGAACAGTTACAGCTTCCTCAGTTATCTGTGAGTATCAAAGAACCTTTAAGATGGCAGCCAGTGCTGGGCTAGTGAAACAGAAATGAAGTCCCCTGATTTCCACAGAGCTGCTAAATCACCCTACTTTCAGTTTACTTTTTTTATAAGAGGCAAAAAAAAAAAATACTTTTAAAATAATGCTAGTGTTACTTTGGGGCTAATGTTAACAATAAATTAAAGCATACACAATTCCCTTGTTTATTTTGTCTCTACATCCTGTATTTCCAAAACAACACATCTCTCATTAGAGAAACTCCGTATGACAAAGTAGAGTTTGGAAGAGTCCTTCCTAAATGAATTTTTCAATACCCATCATCATTACTCTCATATTTAAATTTTAAAATATTTTGTAAGTTTAGCTTAACATCTAATTCCTAGTCTTAAGTATTTGAGGGAGACAGCAAAGCTGGAATAGGGAGAAGAGGGTTATACCTTCCTGCCCGCTTTCTATTCTAGTCAGTAACCCAGAAAAGGTTTTTCTTCATTGTGTAAAATTGTTATTTCATTTCCAACATTTCTTTGGTACTCCCATAATGAGTCTCATTACTTTCCCCAGTATTACAGTAAACTCTTGGGCAGATGTGCCTGTTGTGTGTATATGTTGGGGTTTGGAGGTTGGGAAGAGCACAATGCAGCAAATTGCAATTTAATACACAGCCAGGAGATTCTGATGCACACCTAGGTTTGCACCCTTAAGTGTCCAATCTTGGACAATAATTTCTGCAATTTTTTCTTTATGTACATCTACTTAACATTTTCTAGACTTTTCTTTAACTCTCCCCAGTGTTATGAAAAGCCTCAGGCACGGCTACTTTCAGGAAGTTTCTGAAATCCTGGTCAAATTTTATCTTGCTGTTTGCTTTTAGATTTTCTGAATGGATAGAACTCTGAGATTTCCCTTTATTTCTCCCTTCATATCATTCTTCAAATTACCCATATTTCTCTTCTGCATGAATTCTTTTATTTCTCAGACCCTCATTTTACTGAATCATAAAATCATACAACTTTCTGAAAAATAGTACATAGGTGGTACTTGGAGACATCTAATATTCTAAAAGTTCTAACTTTACCTTACATATGTGTAATTATTTTTAAAACCCTAAAATTCTAACCTAGAAATATCTTTTATATTTTCTGCTAAAAGGAAATATTACTTTTGAGAAGTCCAGTGCAACTCTCCTTCATGAATGTTTGAAAGCAAACTCTTCCACTCCCTTCCTTTCCTTTCTGTTGTTTCTCTCTAGGCAGACAGATAGCTAGATCTTCTATCTCTCTCTCT
>PVKP010028476.1:0-30067 GCA_004027715.1 Plecturocebus donacophilus
AAAAAAAAAAAAAAAAAAAAAAAAAAAAAAAAAAAAAGAAATCATCCACAAAGCAAGAAAGTAAAAAGGCACAAAAGCACACAGGAAGAATTCTGGGCCTAGTCTTTGGAATAAAATATGTGTAGTGATGGTGAGTGACACTCAATGACAGACAGTTATAGATTATAACAGAAGGTGCAGAGTCTTCCTGGAGAGCAATTTAATATGAGCTACATATTTCATTTGAAATTTTCTGATAGCCACACTAAAAATAAACAGGTAAAATTAATTTTAAGAATACATTTTATGGCTGGGTGCAGTGGCTTCGTCCTGTAATCCCAGCACTTTGGGAGGTCGAGGTGGGTGGATCACGAGGTCAAGAGATCAAGACCATCCTGGCTAAGATGGTGAAACTCCGTCTCTACCAAAGATACAACAGTTAGCTGGGCATGGTGGCATGCACCTGTAGTCCCAGCTGCTCAGGAAGCTGAGGCAGGAGAATTGCTTGAACCCAGGAGGTGGAGGTTGCAGTGAGCTGAGATTGCACCACTGCACTCCAGCCTGGTGACAAAGTGAGACTCCGCCTCAAAAAAAAAAAAAAGAATACATTTTACTTAAACGCTCTATCCAACATGATAACACTTGAATATGTATTCTATAAAAAAATCATTAAAGATATATTTTAAACTATTTTTTACTTGGTAAATTTTTGAAATCTGGTATGTATTTTAAACTTACAGTACATCTCAATTAGGACTAGCCACTTGTCAAGTGCTCAACTTACCATATTGGAAAGTTCATTCCTAGTATATAAATCCAAAATATGTCAGTAAGTTAAATAAGGCTTCTGATTCTACATAATGGCTACCTAATTCTTTGCCTCATAGTTCCAACCGCTTTTCCTCTAGCAACCTCACACACTCAAATATGTATGCAAACACACACACACACACACACACACACACACACACACACACACACATTTCCCCTCTGCTGTTTCTTCTTTCTTTTGGGCTAGAAAACAAATCGAAGCTCTTTCATACTTAAATGCAAAATGAAAAAGCTTCTCTTTCTTCATTCTCCTCTTGTTGACTCAATACAACTAAGTTTATCAATGCAATATATGCTAATTATTTCTATTTTCTCATCCCTCAATCACGTTTGAAACCAGATCTGGAGCATTACACAAGAACAGGATCTTTATCCACAGAAAATACAGTGAAAGAGATTCCCATGATTCTTTCTCAAGCCACTGAAACTTACCTTTGGTTCCCAACAACTCCATAGAACCTGCTTTCACCACAATGACAACTTGTCTTTTTATTGCACAATGCATCACACTGTCAGTCTTTCCATGCTTGGTCATTCAACAGTGTTAGATGCTGTAGACTCTGCCCTCCTCTCTGGATTTCCCTAACATCAACATCACGTGGCTTTAATCTTCACTCTCATGTAGCTTTTTCTTTGTCTCTTCTCAAGCTTACATTTTTGAGTCCATTCTGTTCATGCTGATGGTCCCTGAAATCTGTATTTATCTCTCTCCTTTCTCACATTAAAAGCTTTCATGAACTTTTACACATTCCCATGTCATCATTTAGGGTATATACTTCCAGCTGCATTTTTTACCCCAGATTACAATTTTTGAACAACAAACCATATTGCTAGCTTCTTACTTTACATCTGTGCTTAGATATACCTTAGGGATTTCAAACTCACAGTTTCTAAAATATAAGTTATCTTTTCAGGAATAGTCTTGAATTCCCTGTTGAATCAAAAGCATGCCCATCTTCTCAATCAGTAGATTCAGCCTCTTGTCACCATTATTTGTTCAAGCTACCTGAATTCCCCAGTTATTCAGTCACTGTACCCATTATTTCACTAACTTGATTATTTATTTAAATGGTACCTGACTTTCCATTCCCCTTGTCACTACTTCATTTAGATAACTGTCAAAAAGACACAATAGGAAAGGTATCTGGTTTTGAAATATGCTTTCTAACCTTACTTCATATCATCTATGTGAAAAATATGCAAGATAACATAATGGATACTCAATATCCCACTATAAATCACCATTCAAAGGACTCTCGAGTGTTCACTATAAATACAAACAACATGGAATGGCCCACAAAGATGTTTATTATCTGATCCACATTCTTGTAACTTTAACTTTAAAACTCGACTCTTCATAATACAAACCAACTTATTTTTCCCTAGAAGAGCTTGTGTGCCTTAATACGTCTTGCATCCTCTCTTTTGGACATCTTTCACCATAGTAATTCTTACCTGATGATTGCCTACTGATTTTTACCTATCACCAGACTTTTCTGAGATGTGAACTTCTACAAGATTCTTTCTTTTGATACCATCCATCACCTGTCTGTACATATTTAATCACAGTATGCAGTCAATAGAATTATAATTGTATATTCAGTTATTCAGCTCAGAGGCCTTATCCTAGTGGTTACCAATACCCTTAAATATAATAGAGTCATGAACATTAAATGAATGAGCGAATGACTTCATGTGAATATTCTGCGTATAACACTGTAGAATTTGGGAATACAATAAAAACTCATGAGATTAAAAGCAAAGAAGGCACAAGAAGGAAACAGATGGTTATATTGATGGTATGAAAAGACAGGATTTTGGTTTCTAAACTATATATTTTAGTTTCTAAACTGATAGACTCTTGGCAAGAATCTAAGAGGTCCTCCAAAGAATTGGAAGCACGCACTTGGCATGTACTCATAAAGAGAAGTTCAAACTACAGTTTAAAAGTAAGAGAAAAAATGACTAGAGAAAAATTAATATTGTAATACAAAGAAACCCAACAGATACAGTTCCATTATTGAAAAGACTGTGTAAGAATTACTGAAGAAAATAATAGGCATAATGTTACCTATATATAGTTATTGGCTTAGGAATAGGTGTAATAAATTGGTTAAGCTCAAAATTAATTCCTAATATTTTATTTGAAGGCTCTAGGCATTAATGTTAGACTATACTATGAGATTTTTTATTAAAGCAAGAGAGGGTTGGTATAGCAGAAAATTTGGAAATATAATTCAGCAGATACAAAACATATAATTTTTAAACTTCAATAAATTATCAGGATAACTCAGACTACCTGCAGAATTCATAACTGAGAGGAGAAAACAGACATAAAGAGCAGAAATGTTGTTGAGTCCACTGAAGTTTGGTGAATACAGACTTAACAGACCTCTATCTTTCTTTCTAGGTAAAGTTTAGGAAAATAGCAAGATTCGAATTTTCTTTTTTATTGTCTGAGTAGTTCATGGACAAAACATACACACATGCATGCACACACACACAGACCCACAACTAGAATCAAAATAAATGGGTCTAGGTTAGTATCATGGAGGACCTGTTTTATGAACAAGACTCATGGAAATTCATAGAGTTGAGATGAAGAGCATGCAGCATTGACATTCATAAACCACACACCCTGTGAGAACAAGGTGCCTCATGGGACCTCAGCATGTGCAGATGGCCACACAGAGGATCACATACTCCCCAGTCCCCCAGAGCCCTCACAGAAAATAAAGCAACCAGTGCAAGTGCTGAATTGGTTGGGATAAAGATTTCACCACTTGGTTGCAGGGTAGCTTGTGGTAAAAATTAAGTTTAGTTAAAGAAAAATAAAGAAAATGGCATTTCTTGTCCACCAGAGTTATACACACTATACTTAAGCAAACAGCAAAAGAGAGTCTTAAAAAAGAAAATATTCAACAGAACATGGTGATGGTCTTCAAATATTAGAAGGACTTCAAAATGTAACTTGTTCTGGGTATTGTTTCAGGAGATAGAACTAATTTCCGATAAGTGGAAATTATAAAGGAACAGATTCTTGGTTTCTAAAGAAAGTTCTACTAACAAGAGTCTTTTAACAGTAGAACGAATCTGATGTACTGAACTCTACCCTTGGAGCATAGATGAGAACAAATCTGCAATACTATAGAAGCAATTCTGTTTGGTAAGACAACATTCCTCATGCTTTCTAATGTGTTACCACAACGGTAAGAATTTGCTTTTCTTTCTTTCTTTTTTGATATGGAGTCTTGCTCTGTCATCAGGCTGGAGTGCAGTGGCTCAATCTCCACTCACTGCAACCTCCACCTCCTGGTTTCAGGTGATTCTTCCACCTCAGCCTCCCAAGTAGCTGGGACCACAGGCACATGCCACCACGCCCAGCTAATTTTTTTTTTTTTTTTTTAGTAGAGACGGGATTTCACCGTGTTGGCCAGGATGGTCTCGATCTCTTGACCTCGTGATCCACCCACCTCTGCCTCCCAAAGTGCTGGGATTACAGGCGTGAGCCACCGCGCCCGGCCAATGGCAAGAATTTTCACAGGATATCAGCGTTTCCTCACATGAAACAGGAACTGGTACTCTGGATGGAAAGCTAAGAAAATAACAAGAGTTTCAGAAATATTAGGGATTTCAAACTGTGTTTTAACAAAATGTAAACCAAACAGGACTTGTAGAATGATGTGGAAACACTTAGAAGTTTAACAAGTTTTGTTTGAATGGTTGTGCCTTTTATGCTTTGCTGAATCATTTAGCCAACTCAGACTAATCGATAATAAGATGCCACCAAGGATAACACGGGTTCTGTCATGCATCTACAGTAATAAGATTTAAAGCTAAATGAATGCATTCTTGGAAGAAAAATAATGATTAAAGGAATTCAGTGGTCACATTGAAAGGAAATTTTGTGAAAGAACACTTGTCATTCTTGTTTGCTTTTCTAACTGTAATAAAGATATGTAGGCAATACAGTTGTAACTAAAAAGCAAATTCTTTTGTGTCTGATCAGCTCTTGGCAATGGATGATTAACCACATGGCTAAGTTATTTAATGAGAGTTTATATATAATTTTGTTTTCATTTAAGCATTATTAAGTCTGTAGTTGCAAGGATCATTTTATAGGATAGCTGTTATAAAATATTTTAAAATCACTGAGATGTTCACAATTAACATTCAATACTCATAGCTTTGTGTTTCTAGACATTGTCTTATCCTCAGTTCTTATGGACAGTGGGGTAGATAATCATTACTAGGTTAATTACTTCTATAACCTTAGGTGGCAGGCACCATTAATTGAAAATTGTTGATGTAGAACAACGTCGATATTAGGTCAACTATCAGGAAACCTAATACATTCAATTAAAATGATTCATAACAAAAATAAAATTAATGAATATAAATACAGTGATGGGGTGCTAAATATCTGCAATTACCATATCTTATTATATTAAAATTTATAAACACAAATTTGATTTTTATATATAATTCACTTTGATAGATTAAAAGAAGAAAAAAATTGAAATTAAAAATATATAATTACTGATGAAGGCATCCAGTTAGTCATTTACAGAATTTAAAACTAGGAATCAGAGTCTCAAGCTTTGGTAGCGCTAATGAGGTTACATTTCAAGTGACAGCAGTAATTTCTTATAAATCTGGCTACATTTGTTATTGATCATTTTTATATTTAATAATTCTTAAGCCACACACCATTCATAGACATCTAACATTGCTAAGGACTACAAACAAATATAGCATAGTGGCTATAGTAATTTAAGAAAGCTGTGTCTTTCAGTACATTTTTATTGTGTATTCTTCATGCCTTTCACCATAGTAATACTACTAATAATACTAACAATAATTAATAATACTAATGATAGCCAGTGTTCGTTGAGTTCATATCCTAATTCAAACACTTTTAAGTTTTTGGGTATATTCTCATTTGATCCACAAACACAGAAAAGAGATACTATTTTCTTCTGATTTTACCATTTGGAAAGAAACTGAGGCTTAGAGAAGTAAAGTAACTTGTTCAGGTTTTTAGAACCTCAGTCTTCCAGATTCTCAATAGGACTTTGAGGTTTACCCCCTTCACCACTAATCCATGCTGTCTCTAGAAGGCTAAAGCATGTGCACTCTTTGAACCTTAAAAGAGATGTTGCCTTGCTTTTTTACTTCACTTTTGGCTGAATCCTCTAAATGGAGAATGTTTAATGCCTGAACATGCTAGAAAAAAATCACACCATTCTTAGAGAATTTAAGTAGTAATCACAAGAGTAGGTTGATTATTTCTAAGCTATCATTGATCTTGAAAGTATATAAAAGCTTGAATATTGATTAGGAAAATGAATATTTCTTCAGGAAAAAATAGTACTTTAAAGCGTAGTGTTCTTCTTCATAGTATGGTGGGGTTAGTTTCTTCAACTTAATCCAAGGATATTATTTGTTTTGTCACATAACAAACCGCCCCAAAATGTGTGGCTGAGATGGCTCATGTCATTTACATGGGGCCTAGCCCATGACTGTCCACATGGCAAGACGATAGGGATCCTAAGTGCCAACGTTCTCTAGAGTACTAGTCTCATTACTCACCCAAAGTTGCTTTGGTTGGCCCAACTTTGAGTTCATATTTAAGGGTCCAGAAATGGACTCTGTCCTTTGATAGGAGGAAATACAAGTTACATTGCAAGTGGTATTAACATAGGAAAAAAGAAAGAATCGTGGCCATTTTTATACTCTACCCTGTAAAGTGAATCATACTCTTAGAGAACCCCCAGAAGAGTTTGTCCTTGTCTTTTGAAATGAGAATTCAGTGCCTGGCGCATGACTCACAAATAAAAACACTAAAGTCAAGGCTAAAGGGGAACAAAAAAAAAAAGGAGAAAGAGACGAGCCTGTAGGGAGAAGGCCGTGCTTTCTTGCATGTGTGACAAGTATTTTGTTTCCCATGGGACATGTATAACTCCTGCAGTGTTAATACTGAGCTACACAGAAATCATTCTATCTAAAAGAGTCTCCATCAGGCAAGTTTGCTTTGGGGTGGACTGCTGCAAGATAGGAGCAGAGGGAAAAACATAAATAAGCAGGTGGCAGTGACTTTTTGGCTCCAACAGAAAACTATACTTGGGGAAGCCTGATAGTTCGATAAAAAAAAAATCCCCAAGACAAAATTTTCAGCACATGAAATCTATCACACACAGAGCATACCACACCAGAGTATAACTCCAGAAGCCAAGATAGATTTTTATGAACCTAATGCCCTTTGTCTTTTAGCTTCAACACTAGAGGATCTGAGAGAGTAAAAATGATTGGAGGAGGAGGAGGAATAAAATGGAATAGACTTCTTTATTCTGTTGTATTGACGTAGCAAGTATGGAAGAGGCAGCAACATCAGTGAGCAGGTATGGGACATTTTGCATTCAGAATATGACCACTTCTCAGCACCTCTGCCCCCAGCAACACTGTGGTCCAGGCCTCCATCAATTCTTGTGGATTATTGCATTGCATCACCTCTTCTCTGTTTCTCTTCTCACCTGCTACAGTTTATTCTCAGCACAACCAGGGTGACTCTTTTCAAAACTAAGTCAGATCACGTAATCCTCTGCTCAGACCCTTTTCTCTTAGACTAAAAATCAAAGCCATACAATAGCCTACAGGCCTGAAGCAAATATGAAAGTGTGTTCCTGAGGTTTCCCTTCAGTAAATAACTTGACATCCAGATGCTAGTGAAGCACTTCGTTCAGAGCCTACAGCAACGGCAACTTCCAGATCTACTGCAGCATTTGAGGCTGCGCTTTTCCCAGGCTGTCCCCAGCCAGTGACTTAAGTATAATGGATACACGAGAACCTGGCTGTTCCTGCCAAATACAAGATTCTTTTGTTAGGTGATCTTTGCTCGGAATCATTGGTTTGTCTGAGACCATGTCAAATATGAGTCAAAGTGAAGGTAGTTCCCGGCCAATTCTGTTCCCTTTCCTCTCACCTTCCACAGCTGTCAGATTTGCATTGCAGTCTAAAGGCTTTCCCTCACCAGCTCTGCCCTCTTCCTTGCTTTTTCTTTCATAGGTTGCCGCTCGCAGTGACTTTCTTGCACTCCTAACTCTATCTTAGCGTCGGCTACGGACCGAGGCCCTATAGGATCTGGTCCTTTGTACTTCTGTGACCTCATCTCTACCACTCTTTACCACACTCATTTTCTGTCACTTTCTTTCACTCTTGCTGGCCTCCACACCATGCCTTGATCATGCCAAGCCGACTCACAGTTCCTTCTGCCTAGAACACCCTAGCCCCAGATACTGTCATGGGTAATTCCTTAACATTACTCAAGAGTTTCATCAAATGCAATCAGTTTCTCCATGAAGTCCTCCAAGACTACTTTATCTTGCAAACTGACACTTTCCCACCATGCTTAGTACTTATGTTCGGTCTTACTTTGCTCAACTGTTTTCCTTTTCCCTGACATGGAAGCTGAATGCAAGCTCCCTGTGCACAAGACCTCAGTCTGAATCACTGAAATATCTCCCACACTTAGTATGTGCCAGCCATGTAACTAGCTTTTTATGTTAAATTCCTGCATCTATGCTATAGCTGTAGCATTTTTGTGTGACATAGGCTTAACATTGGAAAGGAAAAAGTTTTGAACTGAATAAAAGATAGGGCCTTTGATGATATAACTTAATGAATTTTTAATATCTGGAATTGAGATCTAATTTACCTGAATGTAATGAAAAAAACTGTGTAATCTCTAAGGTTTTGCCAGGGATGGATGAAGGAGAATCAACAGGACAGTGGTATGGAGAAAAAAAAAAGTTGCTTTCTACTTCTAGTCTGCTGAGTTCAGTTAAGCCAATAAATCATTTCAGACAGAACGAGGTTATATTCTAATGCAGACCTGTGATGCACTAAATAGAAAACCAAAATCTACACAAGAAGAAGAAATAAAACTAAATACAAAACCAAAAATCTGCACGGGAATAAGATTTGGATTCAAGTCCTTTTAGGGACAACTAGCTGCATGACCTGCATTGATTAGCTTTGTGTTTGAGAGTCAGATATTTCACTTGCAAAATATAGATAGTTATATTTAATTCATAGAGGTTTTTTTTTTGTATGAATCAAATTAGAAAAATGTAAAAGTGATATGTAAACTTTAAATATTGCTATGTGGTTATCATTGAAATAAAGAAAAAAAGTACTAATCTTTCCATGATTATTTACAGACAAATTAATTAATTAATCCAGACCATTAGAACTTATTAATAATTCTAGCGAGAATGTAGAACAGGAAAAGAAATAGAAATACATTTTTTTATTTGAAGTCTGCTTTTCTTCTATATTATCCCTCCCATTCTTTGCAAATCACCCGTCTATTCTAGAGATGATAATGGATAATGAAGTGCACACAAAACAAAACAAAACAAAAAATTCTCTCTTAAGAATGAATCAATTCAAAACCCTCAATATTCATTCAAGCAAACTTATCAAAGAGTGTGAGATCTATTTCTTTTCCAAAAAATACATAATTAAAAGACAAATTGATAAGTGATGTGCTACTTGGAAGATATCTCTATTCCCAAAATACACAATGTATCACTGTTATTTAAAAGTTGGTCTGAGTAAGAGGTAAATTCCAAATTAAAGCATGGCCTTTATAGGTTAAACCAAAGATAATCATTTGAAGACGAATAGACATTTTGATAGATTTGAAGGGTAGCTATAGCTCTGCACCTACTATTGAGCAAAATTGAAAATACTCAATGGTTCTGAGTTGATAATAAAATAGTATGAAAAAGAACAAAGCAAAAAATAAATGCCTTACATTAGTTTGCAGCAATTTATTTTTGGCTTTTCTGTTACCTTAGTAATAATCTCATAAGGTGTTTAAATCCTGTTCGTAGCCAAACACAATTTTATATTCATTATAAAGCAGACACACTATTTCACACATGAATTCTTTTGATTGTTTAATATTTTACTGATATTCACATTCCTGAACCCATGTCTAAATGATGCTATGGCAAAATGATGAAAGAAAAAAACATTTCTTGATTGCTGCCAGCTGATTCAGCTAGTCAGTATCCATTTAACTGATTCTTTTCCCAAACTAACTAGTTATTAATGGACATGATGAATTCAAGTCTACATAAATAACAGGCTATATTAAGTTACTTGACTTAACTGGCAGCAAGTCATTTTTAGACCAACAGATTAAGCTTTACCAACACTATTGACACAACAGTGGACAAGTCTGAGTACACATTTAGTAATGGTGGAAAACAGAATTTCTTATATGAAAATCTTACAAATTGTGAGAAATGCCAAAATATTCTGAATTCGATCAAGGTCTTTAAACACTCAATTTATAATAACTTGTTTGAACAAAGCAAACTATATCTCTATATTGGCCCACAAGTGCCAAACCTAATAAGGACAGATGAAAAGTAATAAAATATCCAATCTATAGTTTGGAGGGAGTTTATGACTATGTATTTAATGATAATAATTAATTTTTCTCAATGGAAAACAGAATTTAACATAATTGTTAAATTCAGTTGTTCTGCTTGAATGATGTTATGCATTTTAATTTGATTCTGACAATTCTAACAGCAAGTGAAGAAGATTCAACCTGGTGTGCAGTAAAGTTGTTCATACTTCACTCTCTTAGATTTGTCTCATGTCCCACTCAATCTGAAAGTCATTCCTATCCATTGCAACCAATTGGCAAGCTCCTAAGTGTGCAATAAACACTATTCATTACTTTGGGGATAAATAAGGAGTGAGTTAAATTACATGCCATCAGAGAACTTTTGCAACCTTGGCTGCAACTATCATGTGAATTATAAGAGGTGGAACTTAGAAAGGGCATGTAAATCTGCAGTGGAGAAGGCAGGTCATGGAAAACAGAGGTGAGAAAACAACAGTAGCCATGCATAAAAAGAAAAAAGGAGGCTGTAGGCTAGAATGAGGATGCAGGAAGGGGATGAAAGGAGGGAAGAGATTTTTATTGCACTCCACTCTCTGATTTAGAATTCCCCCTTTGTATTTCTGCTCTGTGTTAATCAAATCAATACAAACATTTGTAGCTTCACATTGTTAGAAGCTGACTCCACACTCTTTCCCCATATTGCCAATTCCCTATATCTCCGAAACTCTCAGTGCTCAACATAATGCTGTGCACAAACAATGTTCTCAATAATTGATGTGCTAAACAAAAATAGAAATTACATAATGGTACTTTTTAAAAATATAATATTATTACCTTCAAATGACCTTGACGAAGATGAATGTATATTTTTACATAGATTTAGTCAAGTGGGTATTTGACTGAGTTTCCTGTCTCCCTTTCTTGTTTTTACCACAGTGCTACTGTTTTTTTTTTTTTGAGACCAAGTTTTATTCTGTTGCCTAGGCTGGAGTGCAGTGGCATGATCTCAGATCACTGCAGCTTCCACATCCCAGCTTCAAGAAATTCTCCTGCCTCAGCCTCCCAAGTAGCTGAGATTACAGGTGAGTGCCAACATGCCAGGGTAACTTTTGTATTTTTAGTAGAGGCGGGGTTTCACCACTTTGGCCAGGCTGGTCTCAAACTCTTGACCTCTAGAGATCCTCCTGCCTCAGCCTCCCAAAGTACTGGGATTACAGGCCATGATGCTAATTTCTTAAATAAATTTTAATGGAAGCCAGTACCAACCTTCCTTTGAGGCCTCCTCAAGCAGAAAAAGAACAATATGGCTAAAATTGTTCTGTCATTCATGTTGAGTGTAGTAACTTTATTTTATGCAAAGTTATTGTATAGAAACTTTTAAAAGAAAAGGTGTTCTCAAGTTATGTTAGCATTGATCTTTTTTTTTTTTTCTGGTATAAATGCTGAAACTGGAATAGTAGATATTTTTTAAAAGGTACATCTTTAGATTTAATACCTGACCTTTATTTAGAATCTCTGACATTCAGCCTCTTTCAAAGCAATTACAGTAATAGAATAATATGCTTATTAAGAATGCATTTCTTTTTAAACAATAGACATGGGGGCAAAGGTTGAAAAGCCACCTATTGAGTCCTATGTCCCTCCCTGGGTGACAGGTTTAGTTGTACCCCAGCGTCAGCATCACACAATATGACTTCATAACACACTTGCACATGCACTCCTGCATGTGCAACAACATTTAAAAATTAATAAAAACAGAATATATTCCTTTTAAAATTGATTTTTTTTTTAATTTGAAGAAGGAGAAGAACAGGTTGATACAAAGAATCCAGTAGATAAAATGTGAAATTAGAATGAATATTTAACAAGAGAGTGGCCACATTAACAAAGTTTTTAAAATTATACCAAAGAATAAGAGTATATTGTAATTCTAAAAAAGCAGAAATCACTCGCTATTGCCTTAAATAACATTCATTCTTGGAAACTCATAATTAAGTCAAATATACCATTACCATTCACCTTGAAGTTGGTTAGAAAGCTGAGCTTTAGAGAAAAAATTATTATAGGAAATTACTCTTCTTACTAAAACCGGAAGAAAAATCTTTACATTGATATTTATATTTAAAATGAATGTATCCACCTGTACAAGAAGTTATTTCCTTCCAGGCAATCTCTCTAGGGCCAGACTTATCATTGGTAAAGTCAGATCATTTTGAAATTTTCAGAATTTTGAAATTCTAACATAAGCCTATGCCAGTTCTAAAAATACAACTTTATATTAAGATCTTCACTTGGTTAACAATGGAGAGAAAGAAGCATATGTACAGTTTCTTTCTTTTCATCATGAGCTCTTTACTCCCCCGTTGTAGAGCTCTGCCAATATATTGGCTGGTGGCCTCCGTATACCAGCAGCAGCCTGGCTCAAAGCCTGTTCTCTACTCACTCAAATATGGAAGGATCTGTTGGCATAGCAGACTCTGAATCCACTTCTGAGCAGTTGACATGACTGTGTATGGCAGGACTGCCTCTCACATCAATCAGTTAGAGAAGCTGAAACAGCATTCAGGTATGATAGAGCTGCTTCTAGAAGGCCAGCTGTACCCAGGTTGTGCTTATAAATGTGAGTTGGCTTTTATATTTAAGGCATGTAATCCTTCCCAGTATAACTTTTTCCACTGATGTAACTCCTCCCACTGATAAGTTCTAGTGACTAGATTACCAACATTTTCTTCCTTGGGAGAGGAGTTAGGTAGGTGAACAGGGAAGAAAAGATAGGGGAAGGGATTCCATCCCCAAAAGACAGATAGGAAATCAGGACAAAGAAAAGGTAAGTGCCCTGCCTGATTGATATGGTTTGAATGTTTGTCTCTTCCAAATCTCATGTTGAAATGTGATTCCCTATGTTGGAGGTGGGACCTGTTGAGAGGTGACTGGAACATGGAGGCAGATCCCTTATAAATGGTTTAGCACTGTACCCTTGGTGATAAGTGAGTTCTCACTCAGTTAACGTGAGATCTGGTTGTTTAAATGTCTGGGACCTCCCTTTGCTCTCCTGTACCTGCTCTCACCATGTGATGTGCTGGCTCCTGCTTTCTTTTCCACCATGATCATAAAATTCCTGAGGCCCTCCCCAGAAGCCAAGCAGATATTGGTGCCATGCTTCTACAGCCTGCAGAACCGTCAGTCAATTAAATCTCCTTTATTTATAAATTACTCAGCCTCAAGTATTCCTTTATGGCACTGCAAGAATGGCCTAACACACTGATACATTCAAGTATTAGTTTAACTCAGCTTTACCCAATATATGTTCCACATGCAATAGATATATTTCTGATAATATGAATCCATGAATTTTTCATTTCACCTGAATCATTATGCTCAGTGCTTCTCAGCATGTTTAACTAGATAGTGTCCAAGATTTCAGGACAAGGGAAGATATAAAGTGAAACAGTAAACATATTGGTCATTTTTGATTCACAATTTAGATGGCTTTGTTCTGTTTTTCTTGTTTTTGTTGTTTGTTTGTTTTTCCCAAAGGAAGGCAATAACCTTAAGTGTTATTCCAGGCCAACTTATTATAGAAGTTCACTATAAAGAGCTATTAGATAGAATTCTACATATTGTAAAGATGCATCCTTGTCCAAACGGAAATAGAACACCTGAGCAGAAAGAGGTAGAGAAATGATGCCAGTAGATAAATCTGAGTGAGCAGCTCCATGTGCCGGGTATTTTTCAAGTACTTAGGACACATTGTCTCATTCAATCTTTACAACTTCCTCCATATACTACAGAAACAGAAATATGAAAACTAAGGTAAGAAGTTTAAGTAGCTTGCACAAATATAAGTGGCGGTAGGTAGATTCAAACTGAAAAATTCAGGGTCCAGAGCTAACATTTTTATCCTATACTCTACTACCTCTGCTATTCTATAGAGAATTCAGACATGTTTTCTCTCTTCCAACAGTCTAACCTTCACAAAGTCAAACTTCAGGTCAAGACATAGGAAAGGAGGAAAAAGGGTAATAATATAGAACTTTCAGAGATGTTAAGGAGAGCTCCTCAAATTTAAGGATGATGTACCTGGATTTGTATTTGGAAATCCAGGAGAAGATCACCTTAGAAAGTGCCCCTGTGCCTTTTAAGTCAGAGGGGTATGTAAATAGGTTCATTGGAGTATAGGAACAGAGAGGACCTGAGTTATGCTTCTCTGTGGTATGGAATTGGTCAGGAAACCCTGCATGTACCAGAGGGGAGGAGAAAGACAATTGAGTTGAGAAAAGTTTGAAGGTAAGCTGCAAGACTGACACAGGGCAGCATGGCCACAGTGTTGGCTGTCTGATGCAGATGCTGGCTGAGACCCAGAGAGCTTCAATATCAGTGGAAACCAAGGTGAGGCCAGATCATCAAGGATTTTCCAGCAGCAGCAAATTCTAGCAGACCAGCCAATGGACAGACTCTCAAGCAAGAAGTTAAAGCCACTGGTGGGTTCAAGATCACAATATCATCCCCAGGCATCGGGGCAACAGCAAGTTCCCACTTGATTCTAGGTTTTTCTATGATTGGAGCTGAGGGCAAGAAGAGTCTCTGAATTCGTATTTACCAAAAAGATTCTACATTTATAAAAATTGCTTTGAAATAATGATGTCTGACTTACAGTGAAATGGCGCTTTTAAATTGGTTTCTCACCCTTACTCACCCCATCACACTTTGCTACCCAGCAAAGTACAGAGATTACAGTGAAGATTAAAATGATTGTAATTAAAACTGAGAAACTTTTTGTACATCCAGTTTATAGAGTGTTCAACTGCAAAGCAGCTACAGAAAACAGTAGTTCCTGTAATCTTAATAAATATTATTTTTAAAATATTTCCTTGCTCTATAAGATTAGGAAACACTGAGCTAAAAATGAAACAGATTTTCATGCTATAGAAATTCTCAGAAATGCAAGCAGTTTCATCTGCATTATGAGTCTATGAGACCAGGTAACACAATGCCAAAGTTTGAAATATACTATCTCCAAATATTTTCATAAAATATTTAACAAAATTAGTGTTCCACAGAACACCCTTTAGGAAACAATGGCCTGGCTTAATGTAAGGGATCTTCATGATAATTAAACATAACAGTCAGGAGATCAGATTCAGTGTAGATATGGTCACACACACAAATATACACACACACAGGGAGAGAGAGAGAGAGAGAGAGAGAGAATTATATCACTATGGAAGTATTCTGCAATTACTAATATTTTAGAAAAGTTAATAGACTTGGCAATCATATTCTCTTACTGTGAGTCATATATGCATTCTGTGTTAGAGCGTGAGACTATGAGATTGTTTTTCCCCTCAGGAACGTGTCTTGCACATGACCATCTGAACACTATTAGCTATAGTATGATAGCCTAAATTTTGAATCAACCTTAGTCAAATAAAGTGAAGCCAGCTTCCTTCTCCTCCGGTTCTGGTGCAACATTCCCATTAGTGTAGATAATCAGAGGCTATGGGATTTATTTCCCATTGTAGACCATCATTTATTAATGTGTCCTAGAGTTTTGTCTGAGTAAATATTTTCTAGTAAAAACTAGATCATCAAAATAGAAGCTCTTGCTAAAATTCCCATATTTTGACTCTGTTTTTTAACTGGTATAAGTGGAACCTAAAAAACTATCATCAGTTATGTAAACTAATATTTTGTTTTCTTGAACACCTTTTTAAAGACTTTTAAGTTTGTTCCATTTTACCTGATTAATCAGCAGGGATATCACTTCTGACTCACTGACAGGAGTTACGGCACACCAGGTAGAAAATCTACAGCACATTGTGATCAGTTGTTCTGAAATGATCCTAATGTTTTATCAACACAAGTCAGCTGTTTAAATTCATGTTTTAACAGCATCTGTTGCTAAGAACTGTAATACCTAATTGTCAGATCAGGATTTCTAAATCCTTTCAGTTCGGGAAACACTAGAAGCATAGTTTAGTTAAACCTTGTGTCGGGTAAATCCTTATCCAGATTTCATTTGAAAGTTATCATCTTTCTTCCCTTTGTCGACTTGTGCTGGTACAAGAAGTAGTAGCACATTCTGGTTACTTTCAGTTAGAGAAGGATATTATAAGTAAACACGGAGAAGTAAAGAATATCACACACCCTGGAAATGCATATTATGGCTCAAAAATTAGTAGATTTCCCAGGTGCCCAAGAATAGCTTAATGAAAAAGTTGATTTATTCAAGAACTTGACAATTAGAGAGGCATGACTGTGCCTACCCATTCTACTATTTAGTCATGCATCTGTTGGTTTCTGCACAGATCCCGACCATTGATACTCTGCATGTCTTACAATTATTTCCCCAAAAGAGAGAATTAGATTGGTTCAGATGGGCTCCCACATTGGGCAGCCCTCCCACGTTAAGCCATGTCATAATCTCTGCCAGTCCAGAGTTGGTTACACACAGCTATTTGTGGACATAAATTCACATATGCTTCAAACAACCACTTTTCAGGAAAGGAGGTTAGATTTCCTCAAACAAGAATATGGAAATTGTAAGTACTGTAAATCTAATAAATTCCCTGCCAATGCATTTGAGTGTGGAAACTCCATCAGGAACTGTAAAATATTTGAGATCTTAACTTACTTGCAACTAACACATTAGCATGCCACAGCATCTTGAATGCCAGCCCAGCAAAAGATATGAGACTTCTGGATAAGAGACAATAGACAATTTATTACTCACAACAGTAATTTATTATTCACAACAGTAGCCAGAGTATGTTCATTTTGTCCTAGCTTATCAGGCCACAGTCCTCACAGAATAACAGAAAGAAGAGAAAGTGATTCCTACAAAAGAGGAATCCCAAGTTTAGGAGACGCAAATCTTTTAAAACTGACAGTAAGCCTTCTTGAACTTTTCCTCAAAGGAAGACATTATCTTTATTGTACTGTAGAGAAAACAAACCAGAACTTTTTTCCAGAGGGAGATAGTAACTCTTCCAGGGTTGTTCACTAGCAAAAATTTTTGAAAAATAGTTTTGGAAAAAAAGGCAGCTAGTGCCTTAGCTTGTAAAACATGCAGAAATATGTAAGAGTTGTCTCCCAAAAGACCCCAGCTCAAAGATGTTAGACATAATTTATTTGAAGAGGTATAATTAAACACAAATAATATTATAAAGATGAAATATTTAAATTGCAACTGAAAATTTAAAACATCAAATATCAACTGTTCTTCCCATCACTCATAGTCACTGAGGGTTCCATCCATATCCTCTCCCAATTCCAAGGCATCTCCCAGATGCTGCCTTGAGCTCATTGCTGCTTCTGTTTAGTGACTTTATGATAAATCACTGAGAAAACTGACAGTTCATTCTTTGAACACCCCAGGTCTGCATAAAGATAAAGCATTTCCTGTTCATCTCAGCACCATCAACCCATTCATCTTTTATTCCCTGAAATAAAAGTGATAAGAACAAAAACTCTATTGCTTTCAAGAACAGAGAAATCACTAAATCACTGTAAAATGCCTCTGTCCCAAGTATCAGATAGTATTCCCCTCTTAGGAAATTCGATTTTCATGGTTAGAAATATATACCTAGGAAAAAACTAAATGAATTACTAGCAAGTAGCAAGATTTCACCAGAATCTTGCTTTGATTTTACCTGGAAAGACATATACACCATATATTTATGATTACAAAACAATCAATTGATTATGGCTGAGAATATATGCCTGTCCAACATCTATTTTCTCTTCTTCCATTGTAATGATATCAGACTTGTTCAAACCACTAATAACACCAGCCACAGGAATACATTATGCAGCTTTTCTAAGAGCTAGGCATGGCCATGAGACCAGGATCTGCCAAAATGATGTAAGCAGGCATGTGAGAGGGAACTTGAGGAAGACTCCATAAGGAACCTGACTCTGTACAGAAATGTGCTTTGTATGTCTTCTCTCTGCTTCATTTCTGCTGCCTGAAATGTAGATGTGGTGGTTGGAGCTTTAGCACCCCCTCCTAAAGACTGTGAAGAAGGTTAGAAGTGATCAGGGCCCTGCTGACTTGTTGGCGCCATTATGACAGCCTCATTTCTCTATCTCCAAACTTCTGTTATGGGAGACAAGCAGTTTCAAAACACCCAATGTGTTTAAGTCACTATAGTTTTTTGTTTATTTGCTTGCTTGATTTTGGAAAGGGGTATGTTTTATTCTTTGCAACCTAAAATAAATTTAATCCTTACAGAATATGTGGAATTCATAAAAATACAAAGAAACACAATATTACCTTCTTGTTTTAGCCACAAAATTTATCCAGATTATTAAAATGTTACAAATAAATGAATCTAAAACATAAAAGGATGGTTGAAACTTTAATCTTTTTATGTTAAAATGAATGATTATATTTAGAATATTATATTTAATACTTATTTTTAGCTTACTTTTCAAAAAGACCACATTCTTGGCTTGTAGAAGTTAAGGATATGATTTCTTTTTGTTTGTTTGTTTGCTTTCTGAGATGGAGTCCCACTCTGTCACCCAGGCTCAAGTGCAGTTGCACGATCTCGGCTCACTGCAACCTCCACCTCCTGGGTTCAAGTGATTCTCCTGCCTCAGTCTCCCGAGTAGCTAGGACTACAGGTACGTGCCACTGCACCTGGCTAATTTTTTGTATTTTTAGTAGAGAGGCGTTTCACCATGTTAGCCAGGATGGTCTCGATCTCCTGACCTCGTTATCTGCCTGCCTTGGCCTCTCAAAGTGCTGGGATTACAGGCGTGAGCCACCACGTCTGGCCTAAGGATATGATTTCTACCTTTCATGACTTTAGCAAGGTCCATGGGGTAAAAATAATGCCACCTGAGATTTTCAGAAGGCCTGGTATGTCTAATGCCTTTCACTCATGTGTGCTTTATTATGAATATAATGCAGGCCTATGATAAGTTCAAATAATAAAAAGGGTATAAAATGAAAAGAAAATGCCTCCCTTAAGCCAACCCTTTTCCCTTCCTATCAAATTCTAGATGGAAAACATGTAAGCAAGCTTTATTGTTCCTAAAAATCATCATGTCTTCAAAATGTACATATATACACAATAAGCATCAGTTTTATGTGTTGTTAAACCCCAGGAATTCATCAGTGAACAAGGGAAATAGTCTAGCCTCTTGCAATTTTCTGGGAATTGTCATTATATGGAACGGGAGAAACAAACAAAAGAAAAAGTAAATATACAATATAATATCAAATGATGTGGTACTTACTGTGAAGAAAAAGACAACAATGTATGGTGTAGACAGTGACTTTAGTGGGGAGTTTGGGGTTCGTGGTGTACAGTAGTCAGGGACAGTTTTTCAGAGGAAGTGAAATACTAGAAAGTATATGAAAAACATTGTTAAATTTTATATGTAGTTACATCAACTGAATTTTTCATAATTCCTTATATCTTGAAGATATTTCCATTTGCTTTGCATGTGTATTTCAAATATATCCTAGATTATCATGTCAAAGGATGAGGCCAAATGCTTCCACCATTTCTGGAATTCAGAGAGTCTTATGTAAGATTAGAAAAAAATTTATATCATCTACTCTAATTTCTTTGTATTAGGAATGAAGATACTGAAAGATAGATATATTTTGTGACATTGCTGAGGTTGTACAGGTAGAATATGTGGAATGGCTTTCAACTATGGGCATTGGAATAACTTCACACATTATTAGCACATTTCAAAACTAAAAATTAAGGCTAGTGGTTTCCTCCAGGTTACAGGTATATGTAATCATATACCTGTACATGGGGTAAATGAGGTCAGACTTGAAGGCCCCAGTAATAACTGATTGTTTAACTAAAGAATATGTGAGTATTCATTTGTTATACTCTAAATTATTTATATATGCATTATATAACATTGACTTCTTAAAAATATTCACCAATTGAACTCAGCCCTGTTTCTTTCTGCCAAAAGCAGAGCTACAAGGTGCAAAGAACCTGTCTTTTAATCATCATGTAAAGAAATAAGAAATGAATATGTAACCTATGAAGCACAATTATAAAAACCACCATGATCCCATTATTCAACAGGAAGTAGAAGATTCACAACACTTTTGAAACTCTCTGTGTATACTTGTGTACCAAATAGGTTAAGGAAAAAATTACATTGAAGAACTTGTCTCAGAAATATAGACCCTAACTTCAGGGCCTTTGTACTTTCTGTTCCTTCTACCTGGATTTATCTTTTCCCAGATACCTGTACCTCCTTTACCTATTTGAAGTCCTGCTACTTTATATCTTTTACTGCAGCATTCTCTGGTCATGATATTTAAAATTTCACATGTAACTCTCCTAACAGATTCTCTATTACTATTTCCTTTTTACAATTTTCATCCATAGTATTTATTACTTCTAACTAACTGGACAATTTACTCATTTTATGTTATTTTGTTTATTTTTGATCTTCCCCTACTAGAATATTAATTCAATCAATTAATTCAGGGGTTTCTCTCTGTTTTATAACTATAATACACAAAGCAGTACTTGGAGTTACTCAATATTATTTCTTGAATGAATGAATTCATGAATGAATGAATGAACGAAGACTGTGCTGTCAACACAACCCAATAAACTAATATTCTCTAGGTCATAATTCATAGTCAGCCTTTGAAAAACTGACACTCTTCATTGGAATATCCTACCTTTTGATGTTTTGTGAACTTGCTCAAACTTGTGTATATCTAAATATATCTCTAACCAAAGAAAATTCTGCTCATATTCAGAATCTTTCAGTCTAGTTAAGTATAATGCTCTCTTCTCTGTACCTATCTTTAGCTGAAGTTCAACAAAGACACACACGCTAAGATCATCAGTTCCTGTACATCAGAATCTCCATTTGAGGATTTATTCTAGGAGCAGGATTCCCTTTGTCAAATAGGTAGCCACACTTGGATCATGAATCACCCCTTACGGCATAAAGACTGTACATTCTACCTCATTTTACGTTCTTTATGCCTCAATCTACTCAGAAAAAAAATAGACTTCACACCTCATGTCCCCTAGTGAATCTATTAGATAAAATCATTTGTTTCAATAAAGCCACAATTCATTACCAAAAAGGAGTGTGTGGGAAATGGCTATACTCAGAAGATGGCTCAATTTTTTTCTTGACTATGTTAAAAAAAAGAAAACTCTCATGTACAGTGCTTCTAAGACATGAATTATTTCAAAGTCAGACCTGTGTATTTCTTTTATCAGTGAATTCCAAGTCTAAAAAGGACTTGAAAGGCAAAAAAATAGTCTTGAACTAATATGATTCCCAGTAGGAGATGAAGAGGACCCCTTCTCTCTGAAGCCTATCTGTGGATTTGGCTGTCTCTTTACCTGTGAGAATTTATTCCAGTTGGAGAAGGCCTGATCCTGGCTTCCTTCTGCTGAAATTCATGGTCATGCAAAACCATTTTGAGAAAAATAATTATATTTATTTGTTTTTAAGAAAAAAATCAATTGAATGACCTGTCATACGATTGTAATAAACCTTGAATATTCTTATATAAAGTTTATATTTTCCACATAATGAAGGAATTAAAGTTGCTTATCCATGTGAAAGATGCAGCTGGTTTATTAAATGTACATTTTTTCTCAGATGACCATTTAATGTTTGTAAATATTTTATAGAAAATAGTATTAAACTTATAAAATTTAAATGTCTCAAGAGGACTTTGTAAATACTATCTAGCACACTTTCATGATGACAAGATACAGAACAGATATAATTTTGATATGAAACAGTTTTTAATATGACCTGAATAAATAAAACTGAGTAAGAGGGCTCTGAGAGAGTTCAACATTTATTTTTATCAATTATCTATGAATTTTTTTAAATATCAGAGCCCTGTCTCCCCACTGTAAGCTCAGTCAACAACTACTGATCTGCTCTCATTTTTTTGTGAGCACCCACGAATTCAAGATCACAACTCTGATGTCAGGAGAACTCTTACTAGCTTGAATTAAACCAAAGAAAATGGGGCTTATAGTTTTCTGCTTCACATTACAATATACATTTTAATGAGTGTTGTAAAGAAAAATACAGATTTAATAAGTACAATAATTATGGAAACCTAAGGAAGATTGCAGATTGCAGCTGAGATCTGGAAAATCGGCAGAAATTGATCAGACAGGCAGTAGATGAGTACGCATTGCTGGTGATGAGAATATTATGTGCAAAGGCCCTGTGGCAGAGAAGAGTTTGATATAATAAGGAATTCGATTTTAAACATTTTGTATCTAAAGTTAATAAATGAGGATATATTAGTTTGGATTTAAAAGAAACACTCTAATAAATAGCAGAAAGTCTCAATAGCTTAACGTAATGAAAAGGTATTGCTTGCTGCTGTCCAAAGCTGGTCAGGTATCTCTCCTGCAAGTGGTGGCTTAGGCATAAAGACTCTTTTTATTTTGTGGCTTTACTATTTTAGAGCCCTTCTCTTCCAAGAGAGAGAAAGAGGGAGACCATTTGGGAAATGTTAATATTGCAAGTGGGACGTGACTCTTCTACTCATATTCCATTAATGCAATTGTTCATCTGCCCCCAACTTAGCTGCAAAGGTTAATTATATTTTTCTTCCTTTTATGTTCAAAAAAGCTGAATATTGACATGATCTTTGCCACAAAGAGAGAAGAGAGATGAAAGCTGAGGTGCCACAAGATATAGAGTCTGAAGGTCCACGAAGACATTGAATTTTATCTAAAAAGAAGATTGGAAGCCAACAAATGACTGTAAGTAGGAGAGCAATATAAAATAATTTATGCTTTTGAAGGATCACTCTAATTATAATATGATTGAAGATAACTGGATATACTGCTGAAGCTCAGAAAGAGAGGAAGACTAGGAAACAACATTTAGGATTTGTTGCGCTATAGGAAGTAATTAAGGTAAATGGGTGAGTTTGCCACAGAAGGAGAAAAATTCAAATATTTTCCAAAATAAAGCTGGTTAAAATTACTATTATTGTTTATTTAATTCCTGTTTCAGTATAGCTCAAAGTCTAGCAAAATGGCTTCAGCTTTCAGATTAATAACTATCATCGCACTGTACATTCAAAAAAGGGAAAGAAAGAATATGTGAATGTGACATTTTATTTTCCTTTCGCCATCTGGAGAGTGCTGATACAGTACATGTAGGTTTATTGTACCTACTTCTTGGACTAATTTTGGAAAGAACACAAATAGCCTACATTTATATTTCTAGAACTTTTTAAAAAATGTGTGAAAACATTTAAGTGTATGGATGAGTCAAAGGATAACTTTCTGTGAGTCACTGAGGAGTACAGAATAGAAATGCCAGTTTTAATCTCTAATAACTGACAATTCTAATAAACATTTATAAAACAAGAATATCTGTACCATAACATGAAGGAGTATAAAAATGCAATGCAGTGTTCTCCCATCATTAAAAGCTCCTGAATATCAGAACTTAATGACTAATTGATAAAGGGTCATCCCTAAGTCATTGCAGGTGGGAAGACGGAGACGCGAGGGTCAAGTTATTCTAGATCAGTTATGTTTACCAGAGAAAACATGTGCTTACAGGCAAAATCTGGTTTCAATATCATTAGGGCTTGTTTATGTATTCCAATCAATGGTCATATGTTAATAAAATGAAGTGAAGGCATAAACAAATATGAAGTGGTCTTTGAGTGATTTAGTTACCAATAAAGAGCAGAACAAGAGAAAGGCTCATGGAATAAACAGTAGGGGGATTTTAGTAGCTCTGGTTAACAGGATCTTCAAAGTCAGTTGCATATAGATAGTCATTTTCTTACCCAAAGTTAGCTGCATCTGATGTAATTGCCCCACTACCAGTATAATGTAATTGACATACACATTTGGAACTGGAACCATAGAAGCTCTATCCCCAAAGTAATTTGTTTTTAAGCAACAGGGGTGTTGCAACTGAAATAGAACATCTCTTAAATATCATTAATCTAGTTGCCATAGTATCTGATAAATGCATGCATTTATGTAGTTCAAACAGACTTCAACCCTTTTTATTAACATCAGAAAGATTCTTTGAGAATCTGATAACAGCTATAGACCTGTGCTCCAGAAAATAAAATGCCACACATACAGTAACACTATTTCTTTTATTACCCTCAACTCAACTAAGTATCAGGAATATATGGCTGAGATGAGAGATTTATTTTTCCAAACCTGGGACTTGTAATTCATTCTTTCAATTCTTGATCCGCTACTACACCTGTCATTAAATATTCTTATTTTAATTCTATTTTTATGACCATACATTTATTCTGCAGATTTTTACTAGCAGGAGGGCTTTGCTGACTCTGCAACGTGCTTCATAAAAAATTCACATAGAATTTGTCATCTGGTTTTAAATTTGCTCTTCAAAAGTTAACCACAAAATTCCTGAGACCCTCTCAAATGAAGATGTACGTTTCCCAATGTTGTCTCTTCTCTGCTTTTCAAAATTACACAGTTCCATTTCCGTAATGTGACAGCCAGTACTATGACATTACTTGAGCTGGTTTTCACCATACTTATTAATACATTATAGAGTCAGCTCTTTTGATTTATAAACTTTTTTCTATAATGCATCCCTATTTGGCATACTTTTAGCTACTGCAACTAGACCAAAGGCAGACAGAGGGGAGAAACTAGCAGGTAGCTGACACTGCTTTAATACATTTTCTCCATCCAAAAAGGGACAGTTTTTGCAAAACCAGTGAGGTTCAGTATAGGCTCAAGTGGCAAAGGGAGTTATTAGAGATTCTCTTCCAACCTATGTTACAATCCTTCTAATCAGCTCCACTGGTTTTCCAACATATTGTATTTAAACTTACTCTGTCCGAGAAAGCTATTGACAATGAACAAATTCCATGTTTTTTTTTTGTCTAATTCCTTAGCATATATTTAGAGAATTGCAAGAAAAGAACAAATAATATTTTATGCCATGCATATATGTGCAAGCTCATCCAATGCTTTATAGTTATAACCTTAGGGTGAATCTAAGCCATCATCATTGGAACCTAAAGATTTTTAACTGTGGAGAGATCATTGAGCCCTCTTTCTTTCCTGAACATTAAGAATATTTCCCCCTTGAATGGAAGGAAAGTAGCATGAGTATAGAATAAATTAACAATAAAATAAACTAAGAGTAAGATGTTTCAGAAAAAAATCTAAGTCAAAAGAAAAAAAATGGCCTATTAAAAGAGTCCTCTTAGCAAATTCCAAGAACACAAAGAAAGGGCATTAAAATGTTTAAGTTGCTTCCAGACTCATGAGTTTAGCCTTAGCTTTTGGGTAATTCAGTACCACCTAAGGGAATGGCAGACAACAGCCAACAATAAGAAGCACAAGGTGGAATGAAACAGGGAAAGACCAACAATCACCTGTAGGTACTCTCATGGAAGGTTAGACATTTACTTCAGACATGAATACTATTGCTTCCATGGTTACCTATGGGACAAGAAATATGAAAACATGTTCTGCAATAGGAAAGAATCCAGTTTATTTAAAAGAATATAATTTGATTTTAATGTGCTTTAAAAACATCCATTTTGCAGAATAAATTTAACATCAGTAATGCCCCCTCTAAATTTTATGTAGTTTGTGATTGGAGCTGCAAGGACATTCAACAGGTAGTAAACTATATGGTACAAACAATGGAATGGGAGAAGTCCTGGAGTCTCAACATTACCTTCTACCCTTCTCAAAACCTGGATGTTTCACAGTGAACCATCTCCCTAGTGAAAAGAAACTCAATATCTCTGAATATCTTCTTTGCAAAGCAGATTCTGTTGCTTTAAAAAGGTAGTACATTAACCAATTAGTAAGCATTAAATAGCATGAGTTTGAGGATAAGCTATTTAATTTTTAGTGGATACTTAAGGTTTCTCCCTTGGCAAGAAATTTGGAAACTCAACAAATATGGGCAATGCTCAGAGACAACTGGCACGGAGTGTTAAAATAACTTGCTGTAATCCAGAAGAGGAAAACCAAACACTTAGAGTTTGGGACAGCACCCAGAAAATAACTGAATTATAGAAAAGTATGGGAAAAGAGCACTGAAGACATCAAATATCCAAATTCAATATTGCCAAACCCTGTGTGTTTGCCAGGACATTTTGGGTTAATGCCCATTTTATTTATTACCAACTCCATTTTCACTCTAAATTTTAAGGTCACCTCATCATAAGACATCTCTTTGAGATTGTTGAATGGCTTACATAGTAGAGGAGAAAGACTTGTGAAGGGAACATTTTATTGCATGTGGACATAAATGGAAATGTTTTAGCAAGATTGTTGAGGACACTGAATGCCATTCTAAGACATTAGAAAGTTATTCTTTGAGGCCAGAGTCTCTGGTTCAGAGTAATTTTTTTCCCACTGTGTCTGTTCTGTAAATGCAGGAACCTCCCTTCTGCTCATGAGTTCACTCTCACTTAAAGGAGTATGTATGCTTTAATCATGCCACACATCTCATCTCTTCTTTCCTTGCATGGATCATGTCATTTCTATTGCTGTTTTTTGATCCTAAAACCAACCCTTTAATGTTTTGGTTCCTCAGGGATCCACCATGGGCTTTCTTTACATTTTCCTCTACTCTCTCAATTGACTATCTCCACAGACCCATAACTTTAAATATCTCTTTTATGCTGCTGTCTACCGCACTTACATCTCCAGCCCAATCTTGTCCTTGGGCTGCCCAGCAGGTAGAGGCAACCAACTATTTCACTTCCGTACTTAGATGTTTCACAGACATCTTAAAATGGAACTTTTAACTTCCAATTATAATTTCTATTTCAGCAAATTGCTCATACCAGAAACCCATGAGGGATCTTTAATTCCTCTTTTTGTTTCTCTTGCTTTTGATAAATAATCCACCAATATGTCCCATCAGATCTACCTCCAAAACATCTCTGGAATCCGCCAACTACCTCCTATTCCATTTTATTGACTTTAATCTGGTCACCATCCTCTTTCATCTGGAATTACTGCACCAGCCTTCTAACTCATGTCCCTGTTTCCATTCTTTACCATTCAATCCACTCTCCACACATTGGCCAAAGGCAAGTCAAGACATATGCAAATCATGTCAATGTCTGACTTTTGAAGAGCTGTCTATTGAATAAAACTCGATACTAAGGCCAACAAAGTTTTGTTTGGCCTGGTCCCTACCTATATCCCATTCCTCTCACACCACTCTTCTTCTTCGGCCTCATTCTTCATACTCCTTGCTCCTCTTTGGAGACATCTTGCTTACTCTTTTCTCTACTTTAGGGAAGGCTGCACACACTTGTCTTTCTGCTGAAATGCTTTCTATTCTCCATATGCACAAGCCCTTTTGTTTTGTCTCCTATAGGTTTTGGCTTAAATTTTGCCTTTTCAGGGAAGACTTCCTTGGAGTCTATCTCAGTCTTTTATTTCTATAAAATATCACAATTTATAACCATTTCATGTATTTCTCCTCTTACTAATTCATAGCCTTTTCAAATATAAGCACCATTTCTGTGCTTTTTACCTTATGACTCCAGAGCTGTAATATCATAAGCACTAAGTAAATTTTGATAAATGAATGTAATAGTGAATCAACTAATATTTCACAAGTGCCCATAAAGAAAAAAAAGTTTAGAAAAAAATGAAAGAGTTTTGTCTTTGGTCTGCAGAAAACTTGATGTCTGAAGTTTGTGTTGTAAATAATTTATTGACAGGGATAATTTAAAAAGAATGAGAAAGATGTGTTTTGTCTGTAAGTTACAAAACATCTCCCCATAAGGCTGCTTCTGGAACTTCTAAGCTAGTTACTGATGTGCAACAAATTGGCTCTACTGTTAACAATGAAACTGACTTAAAGTTGATATATGGACTTTATTTGATAGGCATCCTTTACCATGTAAATGCTCAATCCCACTCTTCCAAGTCTAACATCCAATAGAAATTCATGGGGGAAGTTCACACCTTGGTATCTGCCTACATAGCTATCTATTTATGTAGCAAGAGCTGTCAACATGATAAGAGGGAGAATATTTTTTTTATTCAGGAAGTACACTAACAATATTAACAAAAAAACAGAGCAAATACAATCCATGTCTTCAACCATCTCAAGGTATACCGAGATAAAGACCCTTTTGCATTGTCCTGAGTGCTACATGCGTGCTCCCTGGTTTATAACTTTCTGCTTCATAGTTCCTTGTACCTTTCTGTTCTCCTTCTCTTCCACCAACCCCTGTGATTTCACACATTGAAGAAGCAGCAATAAGAAAGAAGATTTAGGCAGCCAAAATGTAATCCTTCCCAATACAGCTATAGACAAAGAGATAGATACATACATAAATGGATGTACACATAGACATAATTTTAACCTTTTTGATACTCCCATACATCATGGCCCTTTACTCATAAATATTTAATAGGTATAATATACTTCTGAATTAATGAATGAATAGTGGCTTCTACTATTCTTTTGAAGATACATATAAAGTGTTAAGCATTAGGGTGACTGGATATCCCGATCAAGACAAAGGTCATAATATCAACAAAATGGAGCATAATAAAATAATTTAAGCAAGTACAGTGTCATGTGTCATTTTTGGTGACAAACCACCAAACTCAAAGAAATGTAACAGCAGATGTTTACTTTCACATTAGGGATATCCAGTCACCCTAATACTTAATGCTTTATATCTTCAAAAGGATAGTAGAAACCACTATTCATTCATTCATTCATTCATTCAGGAATGTACTATACATATTAAGTAATTAGGAGTAAAGGGCCATGATATATGAAAGTATCAAAAAGGTGAAAATTATGCCTATGTGTACATCTATTTGTGTATGTATTCTCACATTCACAGGTCTGTGGATGAGATGGGGGGCTCTGCACCATGTATATTCATTTTGGCCCCAGGTTCAAGGTGTATAAGCCACTCTGAGCCATGTTCTTCACATTGGAAAGTTCTGGAAGTTCTAGATGAAGCAGCAGAAACATTCAGTGCCTCCAAAGACTTAGGTCTGTAACTGGTACTCTGTTACCTATGCCCCCATTTCTTTGGCTAAGTCAAGTTATAATGCCAGTCTCAATAGCAATAGGTCAGGGAAATACATGTGTCTAAAGAAACTGGAGTGAAGAAAATGAGTATTTGCTCAATGATAATTTACTCTACCACAGTTTACTATCTTGTTCAAAAATGTTCATGAAAAATGCCATTTCCAAAAGAAGACACCCCAAATGTCTCATCCAATAATGGCATGAGAATAAGTCCAAAATACCTGCTGTGATCTATATCTATCTATCTATCTATCTATCTATCTATCCTCAAATAGATGGATCGATCGATAGATAAATAGAAATCCAAACTTAGCTTCTCTTGATTCAGAAACATAAAAACAAACAGAGAGGCTTTATACTCCACACTCTTAATATACAATAATGAAATAGCAAAAGAACAACTATGATAACATTTGCATTCAAAGAGCAGAAGACTAAATGGCACATAGCAGTCACTGTTCCCAAACAATCTGGAAATACTGCTAGACACATGTAAGTTTCTCCTACTCTAGGGTGGATGATTTTCCTTCATTACACTTCAGTTATTCTGCCAGGAATAGCTCCCTGGTTCATTGTTCTCCATAGGTTTGCTCTGCTCTCTGGGAATTTCTTCCTTTTTCATAATCTGGGATGCTGGCTCTGAAAAGGGCATGGAAGAACATAAGCTTTTTGGTAGGAATAAGAGTTTCTTTTGCATCTCAAATACTGCTCTGTTTCTTTCTTTTTCTTTTTTCTTTTTCTTTTCTTCTCTTTTGAGGCAAGATCTCACTCTGTCATCCAAGTCAGAGT
>PVKP010028477.1:0-30073 GCA_004027715.1 Plecturocebus donacophilus
CTGTTCTGTTCCATTGGTCTATATCTCTGTTTTGGTACCAGTACCATGCTGTTTTGATTACTGTAGCCTTGTAGTATAGTTAGATGTCAGGTAGTGTGATGCCTCCAGCTTTGTTCTTTTCGCTTAGAATTGACTTGGTTATATGGGCTCTCTTTTGGTTCCATATGAAGTTTAAGGTGGTTTTTTTGCAGTTCTGTGAATAGGGTCATAGGTAGCTTTTTGGGAATAGCATTGAATCTATAAATTACTTTGGGTGTTATGGCCATTTTCACAATATTGATTCTTCCCAACCATGAGCATGGACCAGTGTTTTTCCATCTGTATCCTCTCTTATTTTGTTGAGCAGTGGTTCATAGTTCTTCTTGAAGAGGTCCTTTACATCCTTTGTTAGTTGTATTCCTAGGTATTTTATTCTCTTTGTAGCAATTGCGAATGGCAGTTCATTCTTGATTTGGCCCTCCTTAAGTCTGTTATTGGTATATAGGAATGCTTGTGATTTCTGAACATTGATTTTGTATTCTGAGACATTGCTGAAGTTGCTTATCTGTTTCAGGAGATTCTGGGCTGAGACGATGGGCATCTTCTAAATATACAACCATGTTGTCTGCAAATAGAGACAATTTGACTTCCTTCTTTCCTAATTGAATACCCATTATTTCTTTTTCTTGCCTGATTGCTCTGGCTAGAACTTCTAATACTATATTGAATAGGAGTGGTGAGAGGGGGCATACTTGTCTAGTGCCAGATTTCAGAGGGAATACTTCCAATTTTTGCCCACTCATATTGGCTGTGGGTTTGTTGTAAATAGCTTTTATTATTTTGAGATAAGTTCTATTGATACCTAGTTTATTGAGAGTTTTTAGCTTAAAGGACTGTTGAATTCTATTGAAGGCCTTCTCTGCATCTATTGAGATAATCATGTGATTTTTGTCTTTGGTTCTGTTTATGTGGTGAATTACATTTATAGGTTTGTGTATGTTGAACCAGTCTTGCATCTCCGCGATGAAGCCTACTTGATCGTGATGGATAAGCTTTTTGATGTGCTGTTGCAATGTTTGCCAGTTTTTTACTGAAGATTTTTGCAACTATGTTCATCATGGATATTGGCCTGAAGTTTTCTTTTCTTGTTGAGTCTCTGCCTGGTTTTGGTGTCAGGATCATATTGGTCTCATAAAGTGATTTGGGAAGGATTCCCTCTTTTTGGATTGTTTGGAATAGTTTCAGAAGGACTGGTACCACCTCCTCTTTGTATGTCTGTTAGAATTCAGCTGCGAACTTGTCTGGACCTGGACTTTTTTTGGTTGGTAGATTATTAATTACTGCCTCAACTTCTGATCTTGTTATTGGTCTATTCAGGATTTCGACTTCTTCTTGGTTTTGGCTTGGGAGGGTGCAAGTGTCCAGGAATTTATCCATTTCTTCCAGGTTTACTGGTATGGTGCATAGAGTTGTTTGTAGTAGTCTCTGATGGTAGTTTGTATTTCTGTGGATTCAGTGGTGATATCCCCGTTGTTTTTTATTGCATCTATTTGATTATTCTCTCTATTCTTTTTTATTAATATGGCTAGTGGTCTATTTTGTTGATCTTTTCAAAAAACCAACTCCTGTATTTATTTTTGAAGGGCTTTTTGTGTCTCTGTCTCCTTCAGTTTTGCTCTTATCTTAATTATTTCTTGTTTTCTGCTAGCTTTTGTGTTTTTTTGATCTTGCTCCTCTAGCTCTTTCAATTTTGATGATAGGGTGTTGATTTTAGATCTTTCCTTTCTTCACATGTGGGCATTTATTGCTATATATTTTCCTCTAGACACTGCTTTAAATGTGTCCCAGAGATTCTGGTACATTGTGTCTTCGTTCTCATTGGTTTTGAAGAACATCTTTATTTCTGCCTTCATTTCATTGTTTATCCTGTCAACATTCAAGAGCCACTTGTTCAGTTTCCATGAAGGTGTGTGTGGTTCTTAGTTAATTTCTTCATCCTGAGTTCTAATTTGATTACACTGTGGTCTGAGAGACTGTTATGATTTCTGTTCTTTTGCGTTTGCTGAGGAGTGATTTAATTTCAATTATGTGGTCAATTTTAGAGTAGATGTGATATGATGCTGAGAAGAATGTATATTCTGCAGATTTGGAGTGTAGAGTTCAGTAGATGTCTCTTAAGTTTGATTGATGCGGATCTGAGTTCAAGTGCTGGATATCTTTGTTAATTTTCTGTCTCGTTGATCTGTCTAATATTGACAGTGGAATGTTAAAGTCTCCCACTATTATTGTGTGGGAGTCTAAGTCTCTTTGCAGGTCATTAAGAACTTGCTTTATGTATCTTGGTGCTCCTGTATTGGGTCCATATATATTGACGATCATTAGCTCTTCTTGTTGCATTGATCCTTTTACCAATATGTAATGCCCTTCTTTGTCTCTTTTGATCTTTGTTAGTTTAAAGTCTATTTTATCAGAGACTAGGATTGCAACTCCTGCTTTTTTTTTTTTTGCTCTCCATTTGCTTGATAAATCTTCCTCCTTCCCTTTATTTTGAACCTATATGTATCCTTGCATGTGAAATTGGTTTCCTAGCTACAGCACAATGATGGATTATGACTTTTTATTCAATGCTTACTGATTTTCTCAGAGATTAAATCAATTTAAATACAAGTCATACTCTTTATATGCTATAATTTAAGGATTCAGGATACCCATGGACTTTAGCGTATTTGACAAAATACCTATCATTGTCCTTTAGTTAGACCACTTCTTAAATTTACTTACTCTATACTTATTGAGTGCCTACTATATGCAAGTAAGTTATTACTGAAAAAATAATTAAATTATTGAAAAATCTTTCACAAAACTTCTGCACAGAGTACCAGTTTTAACAAAGAATTGGTCTTAACAGATAACAATTATTACTACTACCATTATATCACTGTACTGTATTGATATGCTTCAGAGAAAATTTTCTTATCTAAGAGGAGAAATGCCACATATAGGTGATGGGGAGGAAGGCAGCAAATCACACTTCCATGTGTGTATCTATACAACAGTCTTGAATGTTCTTCACATGTACCCCCAAACCTAAAATGCAATAAAAATTAATTTTTTCTGTAAGACTGGGTACGGTGGTTCACACCTGTAATTTCAGCACTTTGGGAGGCTGAGGTGGATGGATCATGAGGTCAGGAGCGCAAGACCAGCCTGGCCAACACAGTGAAACCCCGAGTCTATTAAAAATACAGAAATTAGCTGGGCATGGTAGCACATGCTAGTACTCCCAGCTACTTGAGAGGCTGAGGCAGGAGAATCACTGGAACCCAGGAGGCGGACGCTACGGTTAGCAGAGATCAAGTCCCTGCACTCCAGCCTGGGCAATAAAGTGAGGCGCCATCACACACACACAAAAATTCTTTTTCTGTAGTGATTGGTAAACATCAAGTTATGCTGCAGTAAGAAACAGCCCTCACATCTCCATAGCTTAGAACAACAAAGGTTTGTTTCTTGCCCATGCTCTATGTCCAGTGCAACTTGATGGCAGTAATGGGGAAACTTATTTTAGTCATTTAGAAACCAATATTAATAGAGGTTCCATCTTAACAGATGGGAAAAGCTAGAGAGTTCTGTTAACAACTGATTTTCCAGAGCTAGTCACATAGCATGCTAAACTTCAGTGAGGGCAGGATATGCAGTTATAAAGCAGAGAACAGTTTAATGTCTGCCACAGTGCCTAACCTGTTTTTGTTTGTAATAAATGAACAAATTCATTCAGACTTTGTACTGCTTTAGAATTGCTTTGGAAATGAAAAAAATTAGAATAATTATGTCCAGAATAGATCAGATTTGCCTAATATGCAAGTGCATTTCTCTTTACTATGCACTTTTTTTTTTTAGTTAAAAGTACAATCTGAGATTTGCTGTATCCATTTAAATTATTTAATCTGTACACTTGATACATCTTCTGCCAGGGTCACCATGTTGTTTTAGTAATCTGGTAGTTGTGTTAGATATTAGATGTGTTAGGGAGTAAATGATTCTCATTTCTACCAGCCATGCTGATTTCATCTCTCTATTACTATTTTTTCTAGTCTACTTTAGTATATGAATTTTTAAACCCGGCACTTTTCCTCTTATATGCTTATAAATTAACTCTGGGGTCAAACAAGATCACTGTAGGTAATGAAGCATAAGAGACAGAAATTTTAACCTGGGTTCATCTCTCCTGGAAATGCAAAACCAAAGCCTTCTATTTTCTCTATGGCCTCACCATCTGTAAGAAAGCTGTATGGAAGAAGGCCAGAAAGTTGAAAAAAAGAGATAGGTGTTGGAAGCTGTTGGGAATGTATATATTTTTTAACCCTAAAGCTTGCTCTATTTTGTTTAAACCAAGTTTTTCTTTCCTCAGCCATCCTCAGCATTCATTAAAAATTCTAGTACCTAACTGAATTGTTGTACAGTATTAGAATCACAATGTTAGGTGAGAAAAATTATTCCATATAAAATAATAATGGTTTGCTGCATTCTTAAGAAAATGTGTTTCTTGATCTAAAAGACTTTAGATATCTTGGGTCTAAGGTTCTTTTCCTCCCCTGGGGGAAAATATCTCTAATATGATAATGTGAGTCAATACTATCAATTTATAAAAGTTCAGTTTGAAATTTTTAATGAATTTTTTAAAAAAGAAAACTGAAGTACGATGCCTTTAACATAAGTCACTTTATTATACTGGTTGTAAGTAATAAAAGCATTGTTTGAAAGGAATAAATTCAGATTGAGAGCATTGGCACATGGGCAAATGTTTGTATAAATGGTCATAAGATGAAAGATTCGGATAAAACATGTGAAGGAAAATTATGGCATTTGGTACATTCTGTTTCTTTACAAATAAGTAATATTTTATTTTTCTCCAACTTTAATGTACTAGAAAACATTAAAAGCTCCCTATGAGATTCAAGAAAAATGACCTAAAGAAAACTATAAATAACAAACATAGAGCTACTTCCTTCAGATTGTTCAATTTAATTATTTCCCTCAGAAAATAAACTGACATATGACCTTGTAGTTGTGTTCATTTGTATTGTTTATTTGCTGCTCTATGGAAACCAGACCTCACTGGTTTCTCACTTTAATACTGAGGTGCTTGGCAATTGTTTACTTGAAAGAGTCATTCTGAAAATGCTTGTACTAAAATAACTTTTGGTCATTATATTCAGTTAAATAGATGACTAGTGCAATTTAATTATCATTACATTCTTCATGTATATTATAGTCTGGAAGTTTAAAAACTCAGTAGATTTCTCAGTGGCCCTGGATGGTTGGTATAGTAGGTAAACTCAGATTTCTCTTTTTCCTCTCAATATTTTTACTTTAAGATTTGTGCTCAAAACTTTTTGAACATTAGCAGTAAGGTGATACTACTTTGAGGTTTTAAAGTTAGTTCTGTCACTGTTACCTATTTTCCTTGTTTAGTGGTGAAAAGAGAACATTATTGGTACCAAAAACAAAGACATTTTATTTTGTGGAGAGGTAGGCAATTACACCGTTATTATTTGTTAACTAATGGGAGTGTTCCCTTCCCTGAAAATCTCTGTTTTTGATTGGTTGCAGCCTAACATTCTGTGATTTGCCTTTCATCCCGTTGGTTATGGTTTTGTTCTGTGTTGAGAGAAAATAGCTTATGAGAAGAGGACATTTGCAACTTATCAGTCATTTGTACCTCTTAGTGGATGAATAGACAAAATCCTTTCCTATGATTTTTTTTTACCAATGAGAGAAGGACATAAGCTATGTCATGGGTAAAGTCTAGAGGAGAAAGCGAATAGCTTTGCAGAAATAATGAGAAAGCCAGTAGGAAGTGCTTTTTGCATCTAACAGGCCTTCCCTTAATTTTCTAGATAGATTTAAATATGTGGGACAGTGTCGATCTGACTTTTTTCCAAAGCAGTAAAATACATTTTTCAAATATTTCAGTATGTTACTTTTTTATTCCCTTTAGCTGCACAGTGGCTGAATTATTTCTAAGTCAACCACCTTTTGATTTTCAGGGAAATGGGTCTCTTTAGTAGTCTACTCAAAGACCGTAAGAGACTGGCCTGGCTAAACATTACAAGTGACTAAGCATGAGGATGTAGATCTAACTTTACATATATGTTTATAATCCAACTGCTAACCAAATATTTGCTGGTTTCTTAAAGGAAATGTTAGCCTTGAAAGTTTCTTCCAGAGTTAGAGTTGGCCTTTGGGTTTTAGCTGCTTGAAGATGTATATATGGCAGATAGCAGTACTAATTGTCACTTGCCACTTAAATCTTAGGGCAAGCATTTCTCTGTCACACCCTTAGAGCAGGTGAAGCAGAGAATGTGAACTGGGGGAAGACATCTTGGATGATTATTTTGCGGGTATCATTAGTTGCTGTGAGGAAGCAACATGAGACCCTGGGAAGCAACTGCAACACTAACCAGACTTTCCAGATGCTCTTGAATATTCTCACTCCTGTGCTAGAAGGGAAAGAGCTGTTTGGAAGTGAGCCACTTTCTGCAGCTTTTGCAGCTGCTGTGCCTGAGGGGCAGAGGATGGAGCTGGGACAAAGTCTAGTTCTAGGAGCTATGAGGAAAACACATTTCCTTTCATAGGGCTTTAAGTAATTCTGTGAGGAAAAAAAAAGTTTCCAATTTTACTTGATTTGAATATTTCTAGGAATTATAGAATTGGACAATTATGGAATTGGAGGATTCCTTAGATGTCTGACCCCCTAGTTTTGTAGGCAGGGGAATTAAGATCCAAAGAGGGTAAAGAATTGCCCGACTATGAAGCCAAGTTTGTGTAGGGGCTGATGATTTAGTTTTCATTGATTTTTGAATAGTTCTCATTTAGCAAGGAGTCTGAATTGGGAATCACAGGAATTTGGGTTCTCTACCAGGTTATGTTATGTTTTGTTGTGTTATATTACATTACCACATTATGATTCATGCTGTGTTAATGTTCGATTGTTGAAAGCAAATAAAATAACATTTCTGGGGCTGTTCTCACAGTCTAGAGTTCAAAAAACAATTTATTCAATACTTGCTTTTCCAACAACAGAAGTATTTTATTTTCCCTTTCTAAAAAAGTTCCTCATGGCTCTAAACATTAAGTAGAGCTTAAACAGGAAGCAGAGTGTTGTGGTCCCTAAAATGTGGTTCTCCTGTCTTGTCAATATTTGTCGCAGAGTGCACACATAGGTGTTTCCCAGAGACAGTCCCCTGCTGGACTCTCATGCAAATAGCAGATTGAGTGGCAGTGTGATTGTTCCAGCTCCTGATGCTGTATCATATACTCTCAGCCCTTGGTTTTCTATTAGACCTCAAGGAATGACCTCATGTCTTGTGGTTTGGGGTCCTATGTATGTATTTCTGCATGCTTTTCCTGTTCTGTCTTTCTCTGTTTCTGTAAAAGTTATACTTTAAAATGCTTCACCATCATAGACTATTTTATGTCTTTGCAATTAAACAGTTGAATCTCAGATTTCTTGTTATCTTGTTAATATTATCAAAACTACACTAATGAAAATTGCTAAAATAACCTCTTTTGCTTAATCTCAGCATGTTATAAACTAAGAGGGTTTTGCTTTTTTAAAAAAAAAAAAAACCTGACACAATTTAATTACAAGTAAATTACTGATTTTGCCTTTATTTAAATAGCTCCAACTATTACTACAAATGACAGCCTATTTAAGATCGACAGTTCAAAGGTACAGCCAGTCACCCTTATAGAAATTTTTATTTTACCCTAAAGTCATGTGAATTGATACTCTTTTGAGAACTCTTTCTCTTTTTTGTTTTTAATAATTACAACTTCTATTTGAGATTCAGAGAGTACATGTGCAGGTATGTCACATGGGAGTACTGTGTGATGCTGAGGTTTGAGGTATAGATGATCCCATCAACCAGGTAGGGAGCACAGCACCCAGTAGGCAGTACTTCAGCCTTCAACCCCCTTGTTCTCTTCTCTCCAGTATTCCCCATTGTTCATTGATTTCATCGTTTTTCCATTTGTACTTAATGTTTAGCTCTCATTTATAAGTGAGAACATGTGGTATTTTTTTTTTTTTGTTCCTGTGTTGATTTGCTTAGGATGATGGCCTCCAGTTGCATCCATGTTGCTATAAAGGGTATGATTTTGTTCTTTTTTATGGCTGCATATTCCACGGTGATGTACCACATTTTCTTTATTCAAATAACTGTTGATGGGTACCTACATTGGTACGTAGGTATGATAGGTGGATTCCTTGTCTTTTCTATGGTGAATAGGGTTGCGTTTGGCATGGAAACTTGCCTGTAACATAGTAAGTAATGAACTAAATCATAGGTAGTGTATGTGCTTTATAATACTATTTTGGATTGAGAGTGTGTGTGTGTGTGTGTGTGTGTGTGTGTGTGTGTGTGTGTGTATTAAACTCTGGATGAATGTTTACCAAAATATTCAGTGATAATGTATACATGGTAGAATTAGAAATAATTTCCAAATTATTTTGCCATATTGGTGCATTTCTTATTTTAAAATAATGTGATACTTTCATAGAGAAAGCAACGGTGTTAATCATGATATTTTTGGCATTTTTTATTAATAAAAGATTGTTCTATTACTATAAATTTTCATGTTATTAGTCGGTTATTTCACATGGAGAATAAAGAAAGTGTTACCAGTAGACTTAATTGTCCACATAAAGTAGACTTCTTCCCTTTTGTGTTCTGAAATGAAATCTTGAATCTTTTGAGCTTTCAATCCTGAGCCCACTCTAGCTCTACATGTGGGATGAGGCTGAGAGGGACTGTGGGCTGCTCTTGGTGACAGCTGCTACAGTGGAAGGGGGCACTTTGGCAAGGGTCCAGAGGAGCAGGAAGCCTCAGTGATAGGGACAAGGTCATTCAAAAGTCACATGTTCTTGAGACAAAGGCTGCGTTTACTAGTCATCACCATAAAGTGGTATCAGCCCTAAATTAAAGTAGCAGTTACTCATTTTTTATCTGAGTCCTTAAGTCTTGTTCCATGAAACCAGAGAAAGGCTATTCGAAAGCTTACTTTCTAGTACAGCTCTCACTGGCTTGAAAGACGAGACTCTCCTTAGTCATTCTGAAGCATTACTGCAGTTCAGATGTATAGTTCATATCTTCCAGCAAACGTCTGTGGGAATTATTTCCTCTCAGAGGTATTAGATTATATTTTTCCAAGTCAACTGTTCCTGGCTGCACTTTAAGGTTCTAAAGATTCTCTACTGTTGTAGTGTAACTAGTAAGAATTAAAACCATCAGAACCAGAGGTACATGATTATCAAAGGAATAAACCAAGAGAACAAATTCTACTCAAACAATGCTATCCTTAAATGAGAGCGCAATGGTTTGTTTATAGGAATGTATGAAATCTGTATCTGTCTCTGTGTCTCTATTTATATCTATATCATCAGACATACACGTGTGCATAAAATAAACACACATGGCAGAGTTCTGTCAATAAAGCCAAATAAGTCGAACTATTGCTAAGGCTGTACAAGTTCAAATCTTGATAAGAAAAAGTTCAGCAATAGTTAATTAAGCAATTTTTGTGTACACAAACTACCCTGTATTAGATGTAATCAGGGAATATGAAATAATGAGGATGAGGCTATTGAAAGAGCTCAGGAGAAGATAAAAAGTGTACTATGGAGGTCAGTCTTTCAGAGGAAAACCTGAAGTGAAGAAGTCTTTCTGGAAGATAAAATTAGATGTGGATTGTTGAAGAGGAGAAATAAAAAAATCCAACTAAACGAAGAGTAGAGGAAAAACACAAAGGCAAGATGGCTGTGATTTGTGGGGGATGTCAGGAAAGTTGGTGAGACATGAATTTAGAGGTCAGAGAGGGCTGCTGAGACTGGTGGGGATAGCATGGTTACTTGGATGAATATTTCCTAATTTTATGGGAATTTTAGGATGTTAATCATCCTTGGCCACTGGATAATAAAAGGCAGTAGCTCTTCCCAGTCATTGTGATAACCAAAAATGTCCCAAAAGTTTCCAAACATCCTCCATGGGAGATTTATCATCCTGTCTCAAGAACCGCTGGGCTAGATAATTAGAGCTTCTGAATGCCAGGAAAAAATGCCAGGGTGCTGTCAGGTTTTTATGTGTGAGATAGTTCTGTTTTTATTTTCCTATTTCATTTATGTAAGTGCACGTAAAACTAAACTTTTCTTCATGGTTTTTACAATCCATCCACATCTGTATTATCTGTGGTTAAATTCAGTTCACAGTTAATTCAAATTAATTATGATTCCCATGGCATCCACTACACACTGCCTTACCCTTAGCTTATTGCTGTTTATAATTATCTTTATTTATAGCAGGTTTGGGTGAAACTTAGGGGAACGAGGGGGTTCATCAACATCTGAAACAATTTTTCAAGAATTTCAGATTTACTAAAACCCAAACATGCTGCCAAGCACCTCTTCCCACCCTCTTTCTCTAAACTTTAAAAACACATATATTTTAGAGAACATTATTTCCATGTGTTTTTAATTCATTTTAGTTTGTATCATCAAAAATTTTTAAAGTGATTTGGCATCCAGGAAGCTCATTGAGCCTTTAAAATAAATAAACTTTAAACAACTTAAAAATATCACACAAATATATTGAAACAGCAAAAGGATACAGTTTTGATGGAGACTGAGATTGAAATTTGGCAAAATTATTTTTCCACATTTATTTATAGTGTTTCATCCAACTTCTAATCCACACTCTGGAGAGAATGAATTGAGTTAGTTAATCTTTAAAAAAAAAAAAAAACTGTATCAAATTCTCTAAACCAAGCTATACATCATCAGAGAGAACATATGTAGCAATCAACTTGAATCAAGTGGTTTGTTAATTTTTAATACTGGAGATTTTTACCATCTAGTTAGTGATAATGTTGTAAGAAACTTTTAGGACAAAATGGAAAATTTGAGAAGTAACAAGGATAATGTAATTTGAGAAAGAGAATAAATTTAGTTATGAGTTACTTATGATTGTGACATAAGTCAGTGATCCTTATGATTTGAGAGAAGATTGAAGAGTAGCCTCTTTTTCTCTTTCTCACACACAAACACACAGAAAGGGAGGGACAACTATGTAAATATCCTGGTTCATATATTAATGTAAAATCCAGTACCGCATCTAAACTGAGGCAAAGGGTTAAATGATATAGAATGGATAACAGTCCTATTTAAGTCTATTTGAAGTAACTGATGAAAAATTTCAAGAGGATTACAGAGATGACTTTTGAGCATTTGAAAGTAAGAACTCTGGAGTTATTTTAAACAGTAAAGGTATAGGTTATTTAACAAAATTGGTAAAAAATGTCAAATATTATTGGTATGGTAAAGCAAATTTAAATGAAATACCATTTTTTACTTCGTATTAGAAAAGATGTTTATCTGAAGAATATCTTATGATCTTCCACATCTTTCTTCCATATTATTCAAGGTCTCCAATGGGAACATTCACATGTAGCTGATAAAAATGCAAAATAAATTTGAAGATGCTTATTGAGTCTAAAAATGTTAATACATTACCTCCTTTATCCAGGGTTTTACTTTCTGTGGTTTCAGTTACCCTTGGTCAACCACGATCTGAAAATATTAAATGGAAAATTCCAGAAATAAAAAATTCATGTTTTATGAATTGTGTGCCTTCTGAGAAGCATGATTAAATCTCTGCCATCCCATTCTGTCCCACCTGGGACGTGAATAATCCCTTTGTCTAGCATATCCACCCTGTAAATGCTACTTGTTAGTTACCTGGTAGCTGTCTTGGTAACAGATTGACTGTTGTGGTCTGTTCAAATAATCTTTATTTTATTTAAAAATGGCTTCAAAATGCGAGAGTAGTGATGCTGGCATATTATTATAATAGTTCTATTTTATTAGTTGTTAATCTTTTACTGTGCCTAATTGATAAATAAAACTTTATCATATGTATGAATGTACAGGAAAAAACAGTATATATGGGCTTCAGTACTATATCTGGTTTCAAGCATCCACCTGTCTCCTGTGGGTAAGGGGAGACTTCTGTAATCTTTAACTCAGTAATTATATGCTTGAGAATAATGGTATGTTCAATTGAGACAAAAAAAGTTAAGCAATCTGTGTCTAAACATAAGGAAGGGTTAAACATATTGTCCACAAAATGAAAAAGTAATGTTCATGAAAGGCTTTTAATAAATTAGAGATATGTTTATGTAAAGTCCAATACAAAATATGATGCCAATGTTTCAAGTTGCAAAGAAGAAATATACAATATGCATGGAAGAAACATATGAAATATGGTATACAAAAAGCAATAGTGATTTTATTCAATTCATTTAATAGCACTGAGTCAGTTCCAGTGGCAGAACTCAAGTACTCCGTAGTTCCTAACTTTATTTTAGCAGACAGTAAGTGCTCAGTAAATGGAGGCTATTTTTCTTATATTAAAACTCTCAAATTAATTGCTTGTAAAGTTAATTTTCTTCTTTTGTAAAAGGGAAATTGTTGAAGAAAAAGCAAGACCTTTCTCTTAGCATTTGCGAATAAAAGTTATGTGGTTACTTAGTTTTAAAAGCTAAATTTTCAGAAACAAATATTTTTGAATAGAAAAATTTTTATGCTTTAATTACAATTTGAATTAGGTTTAATAATTGGAAAAATTAATGCCTAAATTGAAAGGTAAATTTTTACTATTAACATTTTTACTATGTGTAGTTGGCGTGCTGAATTTTAGGGGGAAATTGCATGCCCTAGTGAAGCCAGGGTGGAATATCATTGCTAATAGGAGCAAGAAGTCTAGTATATTGCCCTCCAATTTCCAGACCACTGAAAACAGGGACTCACAGGAGTATAAAAGAAAAATAGTTCTCTTAGACTCCTGTGAGTCCCTGTTTTCAGTAGTCTGGAAAGTGGGAGAGAATCCTCTGATTTATTCCTGGCTCCGTATGCCAGCTGTGGCAGAGGGTTCCTGTCTCCTGAGTAGAAGCTGCCTTCCTGGGCCGTGTTGGAAATGAGAAAGGTGGTGCAGACTCCCCTGTGCAGCAGTCATTCTGAGTTCTGATTTGATCCTGTATGGTTCTGGAAAGGTGGACTCCCCCACTTACCTTTGATTTTAAAAAGAATTCCTCACAAACATACTGGTGCCTTGAAGCTCAAAGTTCTATCAATTCCTGAGCCAAGGCATTTCCATGGGGCAAAGGCTACTTACAGTAGAGAGTCAGGATGAATTTTGATGCCCATCTTCTTATAGGTAAGTTATGATGATGAGCTTGGCTCCAGTGGAAATAAGCCAGTGAGTCAGGCTGATGAAGCAGCCAAGCTATCTCTTGAGGGAAACATGGGCAATGGAAAGCATCGTATTTGCTGGGTGAAAGCTATCCTGAGCTGAAGAACTGGGCTAACTGTCCCAGATTCAGCCCTCTCAGGAAAGGGAATGTAGATTCTTATTTCAGTCTCAAAGTAACTGTTCTTAGATAACTGAGCCTCCAGGGTTTCAACCCTGTCAGCATTCTGCTCTACAATTAGGTTGAACTATATGAAATTGTTATTTTTGTAAGTCACCAATGGTTGGATGTTTGCAGTTGTGGGAGGTTCATTTTAATAGTTCCTGAGACACAAGTGACTCAAAGAAGTAGGTCAAGACAGGTTCAGCACTTAGACTGTGCATGTTAGTCTGAGTCCTCTAAGAAGGAGATGCCAAGATAGAATAAAACAGGCATAAGATTTTATTAGGGGGAAATGCCTGCATGTAAAAAAAATAGGAAGAGTTTAGCCAGTCATCAGAATGTGATGCTAGTCTGACCTCAAGTGAAGGAGAGAGAGAGAGAGAGAGAGAGAGAGAGAAAGTTGGTTGCATGCTTCCTAGATTTCTATGTGGTCTAAGGAAGATTTGGTAAAACTTTAGGGAGTTCTTGAGCCGAAGTCAGCCAAAAGAAGTCTCATGTCTCCCAGAGACAGGTCATTCGCAGGAAACAGCCTATGGGAGGTGTGGCCTTGGTGCAAATGCAAGGATAGGTTTCAAGGAGTGGTGGCTGGGGCCTCAGTCAAACATACTTCTTGTGGGTGGAAGCCGACCAGGTGTATTCTCATACCTACCACACCTTGAGATGTGAAGATGACGCCCTGATTCAGTCCAGGACTTGCTCACTCCCTTCCCTCTCAACCCTTGTTTTAACCCCATTTTAGGAGTCTTGTTGTTCATCATTGCCTCATGAGTACATCTAAATCTGCCTTGACTTTTATGGAGAGAAAGTTGATGATAGGAAATAGGACTGTGGTACTTTCTATTATGGAAAATCATTGGCTCCTCATGCAAATTGACCTATTGGTTATTGCTACTGTGCATATCAGAGGAGGGAGTGCTTTGACAAGTAAAACAAAAATCTCTTATTTTTCATTTCCAAGCATGAGGTTCAGTGTGACAAAAACCTGCAAAACTAATAGAGGCTCTTAAAATATGCTTTGGATGACCTTTCCAGTGCTTGTGTGGAGCATCTAGCTGCTTTTTGTCCTTACTGAAGGAGAAATTGCATCTGCTAGGGCTCCCAGATGCATAGCTAACAGCCTATTAAAAGAAACCTCAAACAATAACAAAGTTAACACTTACCAAATGTGCAAGTAAAAGCTTGTATTACCAAATACCCTCTCTAAATACCATTTAATTTTTATATAATCAAAATGGGAAATTTGAAAGTGAAATCTCCAAATAAATAATATATAGATGTGCTAATATGGTAGAAACACAACAGAATACAAATTAAGATGAAGTTTTTACTAGAAAATTTAAAATAGAAATCGAGTAATTATTTAGGTAAACCAAATTGAAGATTATTTTGGGTCTAGCTTAATTTCTTTGCTAATAGAACGTGTGTATAGTGGGAAAAAGAAGTTAACAAGGCTTTTTAGATATTTTTTTATTATGTATCTACTTCCCTAGTATGAACCTAGAATTCTTTTGGGAGAAGCTTTTAACCACAGTCCTAAAAGATACACATAAATTAGGCTTATGTGCAAAACAGACAAAAGAAAAAAGAAAAATTGTGAAAATAAATGTTTAAAGGATAAACTACTTCTATTTGAAGAGGAGATTAAAACTATCCACAGAAAGCATCCAGGAGATCTGGCAAACATGTCCTTGCACTTTTCCTACACAAGACAGAGTCTTACACAATTCTTCCATTCACTCATAGGCTCATGTCTGTTGGCCACCCATGCTCCCTGAAGACAGCTTATGGCACTGGATTGCATCAGCAAGACGTGATGGATGAGCAGGGACATCACCAGGGAGGGAGTACTCTGCCTTTGGCTTGCTTGAGTGTCAGATGTGGAGGAAAGAGAAGCAGTAAAATTTGAAACTATGTTAGAAGACACTAAAATTTATTTTTAATCTCTGTAAGTTCCAAAGAAGGAATAAAACCTGCAAATATGATGGTGAGATGATTGGGCTAATTTGTAATGTAGTTCATCAAAACACAGGAACTGGAGTTCAGTGCTTCAGGCATGGTGAGATTCCTAGAAACAACTGCATTTTAATTTCTCCATTTGGGATTTCTTATATAGACTTCTAATACTAATTCTACAAGGGAAACTAGAAAGGCAGAAGCACCACAGTCTTCTTTAAATTTTGCTTTGTGATCCAGATATGTTTTGATATAATATCGGAACAAAACCTCCTTGAATAGGGGGTTAAACAGAAATGAAAATGATTTAACATATCAGCACATAAATTTAATTAAGGACTAAAACCTAACAGCATCACAGAAAGCTAAAATCAACAAGCTTCAGAGGGATTTTCCAAATTAATTTTTTCAATGCTACCAATTAACATGGCTGCATTTAGAGCTGAGGGCTGTGAAGAGAGATTTTTGCAAGGATAATTGTGGGATTTCCTTGATTCTCCTCATCTTGCCACCAAGATTGTGCTTGTGTCTATGGGTTTTGTTGAATGCATTTTTGTGGCAATGTCTCTCTGCTTATTTTACAGTAATTCTCAGTAGACTGTGAAAGGACCATACAATAATCCAGTGATACTCTACTCTCATTTAGGTGAATAGGATCCTGAATTGCCAATTAAATTTATGCTAACTGGATCAAAGTTAAGAAGTGATTTTCGTAGCTATTTTGACAATGAAAAAAAATTGTTGATGATGTAGTATGTGGAAAGCCCTGTGCTAGTGATAATAGTGGATACAAAATGGATGGATCATTTACAGATCCTGTCCTTACTGACTTGAAATTCATATGGAACATAAGACATACCCAAATAATTAGAATAGAAAGTATAAAATGAAGAGTATTGCAAAAGAATTATGGATGGTTTGAGAAAGTCAGAGGGGGTGAAAGATTACTGCAGATGTGGTGGAAATAAAGATCTCTTCAGAGATGAGGAAAGAAATTCAAGACAGAAAGCGTTAATGAATGGTGATATTAGAAATTTCAGAGTGTGGATTGCAATGAGCATGTGATTCAACTGGGCTGGAGTAGAGGAGTCATTAAGAAGAGTAGGCAGAAAAAATGTAGGATATGGGTCATGTCATAGGAGCTGGAGAATGGCAGAGAAAACGGGTTGGCTCTATAATAGATAGTGGAGAGCTAATGAAAGTTTTTGAGCAGATAAGTAGTTTATTCAGAATTGTCAGCAGGAAGAATACACTATAAAGTGGATTAGGACTAGAGAATATTCTGAGGACAGAGAGACCCATAGGAGGCCTTTCTAATATCATAGGTGATGGGTGATAGGGACTAAAGGACAGAGGAAGTGTTAACACAAGTGAGAATTATTTAGAAATATATTGCAGAATTGAAATTTGTAGAACTTAGCTAAAACTTGCAGATGGAGAATAGGAGAAAAAAGTGAGAGGTCGTTGTAGTTTGAATGTGTCCCTACTCAAATCTCATGTTGAATTGTAATCCCTAGTAATGGAGGCGGGGCTTGCTGGGAGGTGACTGGATCACGGGGGTAGATTTCTCGTGAATGGTTTGGCATCATCCTCTTGGTGCTGCCCTCTTGGCAGTGAGTGACTTCGTGGGAGATCTGGCTGTTTAAAACTACATGGCACCTTGCTGTCTCTCTCTTGTGCTTACCTTCACCATATGAAGTACCTGCTGCCACTTTGCCTCCCATCGTGAATAAAAGCTCCCTGAGGCAGATGTCACCATGCTTTCTGTACAGCCTGCAGAAACACAAGCAAATTAAACTTCTTTTCTTATAAATTAATCAGGCATTTTTTTATAGCAATGTGAGAACAAACCAATACAGAGATGATGCCAGAATTTTAAATCTTGATACCAAGAAAGATGGCTACACTATTAGTAAAACTGAAGAAGTCAAGAGGAGGAGCTGGTTGAAGGGAAAAGGGGGCAAATATACTTAATGCGAAGGGCAGATGGGACAGGTGCACAGCTTCAAGAAGCAGCTGGAAATACACAGCTGAAATGTAAAGGAGAGAACTTGGCCAGGATTTCAGACTTGAAGACCATTTCTCTGGAAGTGTCAGGTGAAGACAGGGGATTGAATAGATTGTTCAAAGGAATGAGATGGTTGAAAAAGAGAAGTGAAAATGTTAAGGGCAAAAACTTGGATCATATACATTTCAGGAGGGAAAGAAAAAAAAAAAAAGAAATCATCTGAGTTCTAGGAGGAGACCAGAGAACAGTGTCTCATTGGAAGCCAACGGAAAAGAAGACAAAACGTAATCAACAGAGACAAAGAATGAGGAAATGAGGGAAATGAATATTGAATCTTGACGTTTTTTCATTTAGGCTTCAAGTCCTCTGGATTTTTCATTTGAAATATTTCCTTTTTAGTCTGAATTATTCTTTTTGCAAATTAGCTTTGCCCTAACCTAGACAGTTACTCTAACATTTGTTCTAAAAGACACAGTTGTTTTAATACTGTATAAAAACTCATTTTCAACATCCTCAATAATAACTATGTGTTAATGTTTTTTATGTTCAAGCAATGGACTAAGTTCTTTATATGTATTTTCTTATTTGATCCTCATAAAGAGGTGTGTCACTTTATTCTGACATTTAACAGATAAGGAAACTGAGCACAAAGAGGCTAATTTTTAAAAATGTTTATTTATATAGATTTAGGGGGTGCATGTGCAAGTTTGCTACATGGATATATTGCGTAATGGTGAAGTTTGGGTTTCTGGTGTACCCATCACCTGAAGAGTGAACATTGTACCCAACAGATAATTTTTCAATCCTTACCTCCATTTCTTTCTCCCTGCCAGCTTAAGTAATTTGACCATGATCAGCTAATTGCTCAATGAACAAATTTCTCCATTTCTTAGTCCTAACACTTAACTACTAGTCTACATTATTTCCTCTGTGTGTGCCTTTATGCACAGAAAATTACCAAGACCTGAAAAAAATGTGTATTTGTGACATTCATAGGTAAAGTATTTAGTTAATGTGGTTTGTAATAGAAGGTTAAATTGCTTCCTTGAAAAAAATTCTTTTTTGTTTGTTTGAGATGGAATCTCTGTCTGTTGCCCAGGCTGGTGTGCAGTGGTGCGATCTTGGCTCACTGCAACTTCTGCCTCCCAGGTTCAAGCAATTCTCTGCCTCAGCCTACTGAGTTGCTGGAATTATAGGTGCCCGTGAGCACACCTGGCTAATTTTTGTATTTTTAGCAGAGACAGGGTTTCACCATATTGGCCAGGATGGTCGTGAACTCATGACCTCATGATCCACCCACCTTGGCCTCCCAAAGTGCTGGGATTACAGGTGTGAGCCACTGCTCCTGGCTCAGTAATGTTTTATATATATATATATTTTCTTTCAGTGTAAATTTATCTTAAAGCTCTTTCTTTTTTCTCATACATGTCATATGAATCAAGTATTCATTTAATAATGAAGGCCAGATACATAGTGTTTTTATAACATCAAAATCTGGAAATAGCCAAGGGAGTTTGTATTTAATATAATTTATGGGGCATTAATGGAAAAAAATAAATTTTTTTTAAACCCTGATGTTTCAGAAATGTGACATCAGGTCTTGATTCACAATTTACAAAGCTCAGAAATCTGGCACTTTGGGCTCATAGAAAAGATGAACTGAAACATTACTAGTAAGCTCAAAATATCCAAGGAAATGGCAAATGTGTATGCTATAAAGAACTTTAGAGAGAAAGAAGCAGCAAAATCATTTCTCATTTTTAGAAGCAATAAAATATTTTTAGAAAGACCGTATTTTGATTAACTCTCTAGTTATAACTTTTATGACTAGAGAATTATTTGAATCATATGGTGATTTAAAAAAAAATAAAGTTCTGCTTTCTTATCCCTGCAAATGTGGACTTGACTGTTCTGTGTATCAAACTGGTTGGTTAGTTACTTGGGCAAATAATAATCTCCATCCAGAAACAGGTTACAGAGAGTATGAATTATCTTGATCTATCCTACCTTTACCCCTCCCTATCCCTCCCTTCTTCCCTCCCCCCTCTTTTACTACGATGATTTCTCTTTTCTTCAGTGATCCCCAAGAAGGGAATAGAGAGTAATCTAGTTTTGGTTATCATTTCTCAAGTAGAGGAGATTAAAAATCTGTAATCTCTGTCCTTAGCATAGCTGAATCAAAAATGGGCTGTTCTGATGCTTTGACAGTGTTCAGCTGTATCAAGCAGCCCATGTATCTGATACCACCTGTGATTCGAATTTATACAAGGTGATTTTTGCTTGAAAAAATTACACTTCTTGATTGCTTTCAAGATGGGATAACAAACCCACTTGATTGTTGGGGAAAGATGAAGATTGATGGTATAACTTTATCCAAGTTACTCATTGATAGCACATTTGAGTGACCGCCCAATGTCTGGTACTGTGAGTTCAAAGACATGGCTCCTATCTGTAGTAGCTATGACCTCAGGTGTCCTGCTGTTAAGTATAAAAATCCGTATGTGGACTGATCAAAGATGGCCAAATAGGAATAGTTCTGGATTGCAGTTCCCAGTGAAAATGCAGAGGGTGAGTGATCACCACATTTCCAAATGAATTTTTACTGCCCACAGACCAGGAGATTCCTGGGCAGAAAAGCACCGTGAGTCTCCAGCACGGCTGTTGCAGCTGGTGCAGTGGGTCTCCACACAAGAACTTACACAAATCTGGGCGCCATTTCAAGTGGTGACTAGAATGCCTGGGAGACAGAGTCACTCGTTCAAATGTAAAAAAGGGGGCTGAAACAGGGAGCCAGGTGATCTGGCTCAGCTGGTCCCACCCCCACAAAGACCAGCAATCTGAAATGCTCGAGTTTAAACATTTCACAGCAAGCACGGCTGGACTCGGGATGGTCCAGCTCTGTAGGGGGAAGGGTGTCCGCCATTACCGAGGCAGTCCACCATTACTGAGACATTCTGCCATTACAGAGACAGTCGACCATTACCAAGGCAGTTCTAACCATACCCCTATAAACAACACTGCAGGGAAGTTCACACAGCAGCTTGGCAGAGCCCATGGCAGCTCAGCATTGCCTCTGTTGGCATACTGTGACTAGACTACCTCCTTGCTGGGCAAGGCATCTCTGAAAACAGGAAGCAGAATGACAGGAACTTATAAATAAAGCCCCACCTTCCTGGGATAGAGCACCTGGGAACGAAAGGTTGTTATGAGTTCCTCTGCAGCAGACTTAAACATTCTGCCCAGCAGCTATGAACAGAACAACGGAGCTCACGCTCAGCACCTGAGCTCCTATAAGGGACAGACTGTCTCCTCAAGCAGCTCCCAGACCCCATATAAACAAAGAGATACCTCACAAAGGAGAGCTAAGGCTGACATTTGGCACATGTCCTTCTGGGACAAAGAAAACAGAAGAAGAAACTGGCAGCAATCCTTACCTTTCTGTAGCCACTGCAGGTGATCTCCAGGCAAGTAGGTTCTGGAGTGGACCTCCAGCAGTCCTACAGCAGTGGGGGCATGACTGTTAGAAGGAAAACTAAGAAAGAAATAACTTCATCAGCAACAAAAAGGATGTCCACTCAAAAACCCCATCTGAGAGTCCCCAACCACAAAGACCAGAGGTAGATAAATCCACAAAGATGGGAAGAAACCAGCACAAAAAGGATGAAATCACCCAAAACCAGAATGCCTCTCCTCCTCCAAGGGATCAGAACTCCTCACCAGCAAGGAAACAAGGCTGGATGGAGAATGTGTCTGATGCATTGACAGAAACAGGCTGCAGAAGGTGGGTAATAAACTTCTCTGAGCTAAAAGATCATGTTCTAACCCAATGCAAAGAAACTAAGAATGCTGAAAAAAGGTTTGATGAAGTACTAACGAAAATAAACAGCTTAGAGAGGAATATAAATGAACTGATGGAGCTGAAAAACAACATGAGAACTTGGTGAAGCATGTACAAGTTTCAATAGCCAAATCGACCAAGCACAAAAAAGGATATCAGAGATTGAAGATCAACTCAATGAAATAAAATGAAAAGGCAAGATTAGAGAACAAAGAGTAAAAAGAAATGAACAAAGCCTCCAAAAAATACAAGATTATGTGAAAAGACCTAATTTATGTTTGATAGGTGTACCTGAATGTGATAGAGAGAATGAATCCAAGCTGGAAAACACTCCTCAGGATATTATCCAGGAGAACCTCTCCAACCTAGCAAGGCAGGCCAACATTCAAGCCCAGGAAATACAGAGAACACCACAAAGATATTCCTCAAGAAGGGCAACCCCAAGGCACATAATCATCATATTCACCAGGGTTGAAATGAAGGAAAAAATCCTAAGGGCAGCCAGAAAGAAAGGTGAAGTCACACACAAAGGAAAGACCATCAAACTAACAGCGGATCTCTTGGCAGAAACCCTACAAGCTAGAAGGGAGTGGGGCCCAGTGTTCAACATGCTTAAAGAAAACAACTTTCAACCCAGAATTTCATATCCAGCCAAACTAAGCTTCATAAATAAAGGAGAAATAAAATCCTTTATGAACAAGCGATTGCTCAGAGATTTCATCAGTACCAGGCCTGCTTTACAAGAGCTCCTGAAAGAAGCACTAAACATGGAAAGGAACAACCAGTACCAGCCACTCCAAAAATGTACCCAATGGTAAACAGCATCGACACAATGAAGAAACTGCATCAACTAATGGGCAAAACAACCAGCTATCATTACAATGGCAGGATCAGATTGACACATAACAATATTTACCTTAAAGGTACATGGGCTAAATGCCCCCAGTCAAAAGACACAGACTGGCAAATTGGATAAAAAGTCTAAACCCATCAGTGTGCTGTATCTAGGAAACCCATCTCACATGTCAGGGTGCATATAGGCTTAAAATAAAGGGATGGAGGAAGATCTACCAAGCAAATGGAGAGGAAAAAAAAGCAGGAGTTGCAATCCTAGTCTCTGATAAAATAGACTTTAAACCAACAAAGATCAAAAGAGGCAAAGAAGGGCATTACATAATGATAAAATGATTAATGCAACAAGAAGAGCTAATGATCCTAAATACATATATGTCCAATACAGGAGCACCCAGATACATAAAGCAAGTTCTTAACAACCTACAAAGAGACTTAGACTCCCATACAATAATAGTGGGAGACTTAACACTCCACTGTCAATATTAGATCAATGAGACAGAAAATTAACAGGGATATCCAGGACTTGAACTCAGACCTGGACCAAGCAAACCTAGTAGATATTAACAGAACTCTCCACCCCAGATCCACAGAATATACATTCTTCTCAGTACCACATCACACCTACTCTAAAATTGACCAAATAATTGGAAGTAAATCACCCCTCAGCAAATGCAAAAGAACGGAAATCATAAAAGCCTCTCATTCAACAGTGCAATCAAATTAAGAACTCAGAATTCAGAAACTAACTCGAAACCACAGAATTTGATGGAAACTGAACAACTGATGTTCTTGAATGTTGACTGGATAAACAATGTAATGAAGGCAGAAATAAAGATGTTCTTCGAAACCAATGAGAACCAAGACACAATGTACCAGAATCTCTGGGAACACATTTAAAGCAGTGCCTAGAGGAAAATTTATAGCAATAAATGCGCATATGAGAAGCAAGGAGAGATCTAAAGTCGACCCTGTGTCATCAAAATTGAAAGAGCTAGAGGAGCAAGATAAAAAAAAACTCAAAAGCTAGCAGAGGGCAAGAAATAACTAAGATCAGAGCAGAACTGAAAGAGAGACACAAAAAACCCTTCAAAAATTAATCCAGGAGCTGGTTTTTTGAAAAGATCATCAAAATAGACCACTAGCTAGATTAATAAAGAAGAAAAGAGAGAATAATCAAATAGATGCAATAAAAAACGATAAAGGGGATATCACCATAGATTCCACAGAAATTCAAACCATCATCAGAGATTATTACAAACAACTCTATGCACATAAACCTGTAAACCTGGAGGAAATGGATAAATTCCTGGACACTTGCATCCTCCCAAGCCTAAACCAGGAAGAAGTCAAAACACTGAATAGACCAATAACAAGGGCTGAAGAAGTTGAGACAGCAATTAATAGCCTACCAGCCAAAAAAGTCCAGGTCCAGACAAGTTCACAGCCGAATTCTACCAGACATACAAAGAAGAATTGGTACCACTCCTTCTGAAACTATTCCAAACAATCCAAAAAGGGAATCTTTCTCACATCATTTCATGAGACCAACGTCATCCTTATACCAAAACCTGGCAGAGACTCAACAAGAAAAGAAAACTTCAGGCCAATATCTATGATGAACATAGATGGAAAAACTTCAATAAAATACTGGGAAACCGATTGCAACAGCACATCAAAAAGCTTATCTGTCACGATCAAGTAGGCTTCATCCCGGGGATGCAAGGCTCTTTCAACATACTAGAGTGTATAAACGTAATTCACCACATAAACAGAACCAAAGACAAAAACCACATGATTATCTCAATAGATGCAGAGAAGGCCTTTGACAAAATTCAACAGCCATTTATGCTAAAAACTCTCAATAAACTACGTATTGATGGAACATATCTCAAAATAATGAAAGCTATTTATGAAAAACCCACAGCCATTATCATACTGAGTGGGTAAAAACTGGAAGCATTCCCTTTGAAATCTGGCACTACACAAGGATGCCCTCTCTCACCACTCCTATTCAATGTAGTATTAGAAGTTCTAGCCAGAGGAATCTGGCAAGAAAAAGAAATAAAAGGTATTCAGTTAGGAAAGGAGGAATTCAAATTGTCTCTATTTGTGGACGACATGATTGTATATTTAGAAGACCCTATCTTCTCTGCCCAAAAATCTCCCGAAGCTGATAAGCAACTTCAACAAAGTCTCAGGATACAAAATCAATGTGCAGAAATCACAAGCGTTCCTATACACCAATAACAGACTTAAGGAGAGCCAAATCAGAAACGAATTGCCATTTACAATTGCTACAAAAAGAATTAAATACCTAGGAGTACAACTGACAAAGGATGTAAAGGACCTCTTCAAGGAGAACTACAAACCACTGCTCAACGAAATAAGAGAGGACACAAACAGATGGAGAAACATTCCATGCTCATAGTTAGGAAGAATCAATATTGTGGAAATGGCCATAGTGCCCAAAGTAATTTATAGCTTCAATGCTATTCCCATCAGGCTACCAATGACCTTCTTCACAGAACTGGAAAAAGCCACCTTAAACTTCATATGGAACCAAAAGTGAGCCTGCATAGCCAAGACAATTGTAAGCAAAAAAAAAAAAAACAACAACAAAGCTGAAGGTGTCATGCTACCTGACTTCAAACTATATTACAAGGCTATACTACAGTAATCAAAACAGCATGGTACTGGTACCAAAACAGAGATACAGATGGAACAGAACAGAGGCTTTGGAGGCAATGCTACACATCTACAACCATCTGATCTTTAACAAACCTGACAAAAGCAAGCAATGGGGAAAGTGTTCCTTGTTTAATGAATGGTGTTGGGAAAACTGGCTGGCCATGTGCAGAAAACAGAAATGGACCCTTCCTGACACCTTACACTAAAATTAACTCCAGATAGATTAAAGATTTAGACAGATCAACGAGATAGAAAATCAACAAGGATATCCAGGACTTGAACTCAGACCTGGAACAACTAGACTTAACAAATATTTACAGAACTCTCCTCCCCAAATCCACAAAACATACATTTTTCTCACTATTGCATTACACCTATTTTAAAAGTGACCACATAATTGGAAGTAAATCACTCCTCAGCATTTGCATAGCATTTCACAGGTTTAAATAAAATACTGGTTGGCTGCTTGTTTGTTATTTTCATCCCTTATTCCTTCCTGTCTCCATTGTTAAGCACAATTATTGGCATAAAAGAGGTTTTTAATACCCATTTTTAGACTGTATTCTAGCCTGGGCAATAAAACAAGAATCCCGTTCTCTCTCCCTCTTTCTCTTCCTTTTTCTTTCTCTCTTTCATTCGTTTTTTTTTCTTTCTTTGTCTTTCTTTCTTTCTTTCCCTTTCTTTCTTTTCTTTTCTTTCTTTCTTTCTTTTCTTTCTTTCTTTCTTTCTTTCTTTCTTTCTTTCTTTCTTTCTTTCTTTCTTTCTTTCTTTCTTTTTCTTTATCTTTCTTTCTCTTTCTTTCTCTTTCTTTCTTTCCTTTCTTTCTTTCTTTCTTTTCTCTCTATCTTTCTTAAAAAAAAAAAAAGACCTAACACCATAAAAACCCTAGAAGAAAACCTAGGCAAAACCATTCAGGACATAGGCATAGGCAAGGACTTCCTGACTAAAACACCAAAAGCATTGGCAACCAGGGCCAAAATAGACAAATGGGACCTAACTAAACTCCAGAGCTTCTGCACAGCAAAAGAAACAATCATTAGAGTGATCTGGCAACCAAGAGAATGGGAAATTTTTTTTTGCAATCTACCCATCTGACAAAGGGCTAATATCCCAAATCTACAAAGAACTAAAACAGATTTACAAGAAAACAAACAAACCCATCCAAAAGTGGGTGAAGAATATGAACTGACACTTTTCAAAAGACATATTAGGCCAACAAACATATGAAAAAATGCTTATCATCATTGCTCATTAGACAAATGCAAATCAAAACTACATTTAGATACCATCTCAAACCAGTTAGAATGGTGGTCATTAAAAAATCTGGAGACAACAGATGCTGGAGAGGAGGTGGAGAAATAAGAACACTTACACTGTTGGAGAGAGTATAAATTAGTAAATTAGTTCAACCATCGTGGAAGACAGTGTGGCGATTCCTCAAGGACTTGGAAATAGAAATTCCATTTGACTCAACAATCCCATTATTGGATATATATCCAAAGGTTTATAAATGATTCTGTTATAAGGACACATGCACATGTATGTTCATTGCAGCATGGTTTACAATAGCAAAGACCAGGAACCAACCCAAATGCCCATCGATGATAGATTGGACAGGGAAAATGTGGCACATATACACTATGGAATACTATGCAGCCATAAAAAACGATGAGTTTGTGTCCTTTGTAGGGACATGGATGAACCTAGTAACCATCATTCTCAGCAAACTGACACAGAAGAGAAAATCAAATACCACATGTTCTCACTTATAGGTGGGTGTTGAACAATGAGAACACATGGACACAGGGAGGGGAGCATCACACACTCAGGTATTGTAGGGGAAACTAGGGGAGGGACAGTTGGGGTTAGGTAGTTGGGGAGAGATAACATGGGGAGAAATGCCAGATACTGGTGATGCGGATGGGGGCAGCAAACCACATTGCCATGTATGTACCTATGTAACAATCCTGCTTGTTCTTCACATATACCCCAGAACCTAAAACACAGTAAAAAATACATATATAAAGAAAACCCAAAAAAGTAAATGAAAAATAAAAAAATATTAAAACTTGCAAAAAAATCCATATGTATGCATTAATGTCTTATGTTAACCAAACTTCCCTTTATTGTATCCCCTGTGCATTTGGCCTCAGAGTTGTATTTAGAGAGAAAACCTCTAAAACAGGGAGATTTGGGATAGAGGATGTGTGTGAATATTTGAGAGAGAAGTCTGTTTTGGAAGGCATTATTTTATATTTTCTCCAGCCTTATTTTAAAAATACAGAAATAACCTCTAAGCCAGAACTGGGCTGTCTTAATAAGCATTTGACAAATATTGTTAAAATTTGTTGAGTAGTTGAAGAAGTGTAATTTGTATTTTAGTGTTTTGTGAAACCTGAATATTTAAAAGGTTAATCAAGTCATCTTTATAATCTCAATATCTAGCAAACTATTTGTTTTTTGAAGGACTGAAACTATGTGGTCCTTCTAATATTGGAGACATAACAAAGGAAAATGAACCGACATGTTATTTTTTCTCCCCTTCAGGAGAAATTATTAACATGCTACAGAGAACCTATAGTTTTTAAGGATCCTCAGAACTTTAACAAAAACACTTTATGCTTAGATTCAAGCAATTTTGGTACTTTTGATTTCATTTAAGCATATATCTTATTGCTCTTTGAAAACAAATATTAGGCTTAAGTGGAATCACCTAATCAGTATAAATGATGTTAGTTTTAGAAGTATATTTCATAGTCATCATGTTTTCTTGCGTTCGTCTCATTAATTTGAATTATTAAAATGTTATATTTGTTTATGTATGTAGCTTTCTCTTACATATATGTAGTCTGTGCTGTTTATCTCACAAAGATCAATTGAGAATTTAAAAAATTTATTCAAGTATCAATGCTTGTAAGCAGTGAAACTTTATTAATAGAAAACATCACAGAAAATAATTGGAAAATATAATTTATGTAATATTAAATATAATTGTAAATAATATCAGGTAAGCTGTCTAGTAACTTCTCTTATATAGGGGTATGATTTTTCTAATGTGACAGTGAGAACACAGTTGTCCTCAGACACTTAGACCATAATTAAGGAAGTACTAGAGTACATGCCATAGAAGAATGACTAGACTGAAAACTCTTTGGGTGAATAATCCATTATGTTTTTTTCATCTGTTTTACACTGTTCACATTCTCTCTATGTGAAGTTATTCCACCACTGGAGGTCTCTGTATCTCTGTATAATTTTAGCAAGATGCATGTTTAGCATTATTTATAAAGAGAGTTGTTCTCTTAGAAAATCACTGACACTGAATAAGGGAAGCTAATTAGCTACATTTCTGTTTTCAATAGCTAGAAACTGTATATGCCTTCTGTATGTTACAGTCACAGTTTCAGTTTATACAGGACAAAATTTGTGGCAATTACCTTGTGTGGCATTGGATGAATATCCACATTTCAGGATATTCAAGTAGCTTTGTCTTCAGTATTGTTTCTATTTATGTGACAAAGCACCAACTATAATTGGTGAATTGATTTTGCTTTTTCTCAATTTTCTTATTTGGAAAATTTATATATTTTCTTTAAAATATAAAATAACCTGAAAAAAGTACATATTTTGAGACAGGGTGTAGCTCTGTCACCCAGGTGGGAATGCAGTGCCATAATCTCAGCTCACTGCAGCCTTGACATCCTGGGCTCAGGTGATTCTCCCACTTCAGCCTCCTGAGTAGCTGGGACCACAGAAGGCAAAGTGACCTCCGGCAGCTAATTTTTAAACTATTTGTAGAGACAGAGTGTCCCTATGTTTCCCATGCTGGTCTTGAACTCCTGGAATCAAGTGATCCTCATACCTTGGCCTCCCAAAGTGCTGGAATTACAGGTTTGAGCCATTGCTCCTGGCCATAAATTCCTTCTTCTAAAATAAGGATTTCAAGGAATTAAGAGAGTATTTGCTTATAAACTACCTTGAAGTATGTTTTCAAATTAATGAAGATTCAAGTTGAAACTATGTAAGGATGGAAATATTGAAAATGTTACAATTCCTGGGAGCAATGCCTCATAACCACAGACTTTAATGTTGAACATAGATTTCTATGCAAAAATTATTTACTGAACAGTTACATTATGTAAGGCAGTGTGCTGTTGTATGGGGTACCTGTATTCACAGGTAATGAAGAGAGTGTTTTGAAGAAAGTTCTAGCAGAGGTGAGGATAAGACAAAAGAAAATGTGACTTTTAGCAAAATAGGGTACTATGGTGGCTCAAATATAAAAGAGGTCACATCTGCTCCAAGAACATCAGAAAAAAATTCTATGCATTCTGACTTTGGATAGGTGAGACTTTTATAGGCAACTATTTGGTCAGGGGCCAGGGCTGAGAAAATATGGGGTAATTTTGGGGAATAGCTGGTGGTATAGGTTGACTGAAGGACAGAGTATATGACCATGCAATGATGTGGTCAGGGCTTTAAATATCAGTCTGAGAATTAAGAATTTAATTTAGAGGGGTACAGAAAAAGACGAAATTCAGACAGTGAATTTCTACCATAAGGCAGGCCTATCTTAGGTACTTTAAAAATGATAATTCTAAATATTACCATCATTTAATGGCCAGCGATGCTTAGACATAAGGAGATGAAGTTGCTTAACTAAGGTGACAATTTTGTGGTCAAACTGATTATGGAAAGAAGATATACACTCGGTGTATATCACCAAATCTAAGATGCCATCATTCTAAGATACACTATTATTTTAAAACCAGTAAAATAGAGAGAGAGATCCAAGATGGCCGACTAACAACAGCTCAGGAATGTAGCTCCCAGTGAAAGCGCAGAGAACGAGTGGACGCCGCACTTTCCGACGAGTTTTTGTTGCCCACAGACCGGGAGAGTCCCGGTGGAGAAGCCACGCGGGTCGCCGGCGCGACTCTTTTGGCCGGCGCGGCTGTTTTGCCGGCACCCAGCGCGGCGCTTCCCGGTGCGGAGTATAGGGGACGGACGGGCTCGGCTGGTCCCATCCCCACAAGGAAAACAGCAATTGGAAGCGCTGAGGACGGAGAGTTTCACAGTGGGTGCAGCGAACCCGGGAAGAGGGGAACCGGCGTCCGCCAAAGGAAAACTAAGAAACAGAAAAACTTCATCACCGGGCGGAGAGAGATCCAAAATGGCTGCGTAGCAGCAGCTCGGGATTGTGGCTCGCGGTGAGGGCGCAGAGAGTGAGTGGACGCCGCAGTTGCAGACGAATATTTGATGCCCACGGACTGGGAGATTCCCGGCGA
>PVKP010028478.1:0-12626 GCA_004027715.1 Plecturocebus donacophilus
CCCCAGCGTATAGTGCTCCCCTCCCTGTGTTCATGTGTTCTCATTGTTCAACACCCGCCTATGAGCGAGAACATGCGGTGTTTGATTTTGTGTTCTTGTGTCAGTTTGCTGAGAATGATAGTTTTTTAAAACCTGACTCTGCTATTTACTGACTATTCGACTTTGAAATAATCAAATCCTCAGTTTTCTCATTTGTAAGATGGAAATAATATTGACAATACCTACCTGAAAGCATAGTTGTGAGGATTTGAAGATATCATCTTTATAAACTAGTACAGGGCATGGCCCACTATAAGCACCAATACATGGCAGCTGTGGTGGTAGAAGTGGTGGAGGTAGAGAGGGCAGCTGTGGTGGCTGTTAATTGCTGGCACAAGAAAACATAGAAAGTGTTTCCTGGGCTTACTTGATTGTGGTAGCAGAGTTTAAGGAGTGGTGTGCTGCCCCTGGCTAGCTCTGGCTTAGAGGGCTAATTGTTAACTACTAATTTTTCGAGCTTAGCAGTGGTACAAGCATTTATACTGCAAAAATCAGCAAATGCTATAAATCAGGGTTTCCTCCAACCCTATCTACCACCCCAGCAAGTTACCAACACACTGCGGGCTTTAAGCCTTGTTTTGTGGAGTTTGTCTTTTTTTAAAGAAACTTGTCTAATTTCTAATTCTTCTTCTGGCTGCAGATTTCAATAAATCTGTTATTGGATATGATTTAAGCTTAATTTATACATTTTCTCATTTAAAACCTAAAAACAAACTCTGCAATTTGGTATTCTCTACTTCTTCAAACTAATAATAAGCTGTATTTCATTTCTCAAATTCTTTATTCATTAGTCTACAGTTTTCTATACCAGTAATCTAAAGGTACTCACTTAACAAGTATGTTAGCCCATTCTCACTTTGCTATAAAGAAAGTGAGACTGGGTAATTTATAACTAAAGAGGTTTAATTGACTCACAGTTCTGCAGGCTGTACAGGAAGCATGGTTGGGGAGGCCTCAGGAAACTCACAATCATAGCCAAAGAATGAAGGGAAAGCAAGCACCTTCTTCACAGGCAGAATGAGAGAAAGAGAGGGAAAGGGGAAGTACCACCCGCTTTCAAACAACCAGATCTCATGAGAATTCACTCACTATCACAAGAACAGCAAGGGGGATATCCACCCAAGTCACCTCCCACCAGGCACCTCCTCCAACACTGGGAATTACAATTCAATATGAGATTTGGGTGGGGACACAGAACCAAACCGTATCAATGAGACAATAGTAAAAATTTGAATAAATAAATAATCTACAATTATTTTTAAAGCCTATATCTCTTTATCTCTGTATATTGAGGTGTATCTATGTATCTATCTATGTACATACTATGGCAAGAACAATGTTATGTATGCATCAAATTATTTGCATTATCCTTCTAGACACACAGGTGGACTAATTTGACTAGTTCCTGCCTAAGGAATGTAAGTAAAAGTGAAGTAGAAAGATGTATACCACTTCTAAATCTAGTCCTTAAAAAAATTCTCAATCTCTCATTCTCTCTCTCTCTTTCTATCTCTCTTTCCACCTCTGTCTCTGTCAATCTCTCTTTCAGATCTCTCCACCAATCTCTCTTCCTCTCCTTTCTCTCTCCCTCTCTCTTTCTCCTTTCACTGTCTATGGGGCTGGACATAAGTTCTCCAAGATGGCAGAACCACACTGAGGAAAGAGCTCAGATCCCTGAGGCACCACTGAGAAGGGAATTGACCAGAAAGCTTCCTGACCTGCCCTCGGCTGTGACATGAGTGGAAAAAAAAAAAAAAAAAAACCCTACATTGCATTTAGCCACTGAGAGTTCAAGGATGTCTTGTTACAACAAATAGCAACTATAAATATTATCACTCTTCCCTGTTTCTACACCAAGTCTTCAAGAAAAAAAGAGAGGGAAAGATGTCTGTATTCCAGGAGGCCTAGATTCATGATAGTTCTGTTCTCTGCAGTTGGATTTCTTTAAAAATAATGTCAGTGGAATGAGTTTAATGCATAGTTTACTATAGAAAATCTGGAAAATGATGTTTTGCAGATGCCACCACCACCAGGAGTTCCGTACTGTCAGCCATGGTCAGCCCCACCATGTTCTTCCATGTCTCGGTCGACAGTGAGTCCTTTGATCACATCTTCTTCGAGCTGTTTGCAGACAAGTTTCCAAAGACAGCAGAAAACTTTCATGCTCTGAGCCCTAGAGAGAAAGGATTTGGTAATAAGGGTTCCTGCTTTCACAGAATTATTTTAGGGTTTATGTGTCAGGGTGGTGACTTCACATGCCATAATGGCACTAATGACAAGTCCATCTACAGGGAGAAATTTGATGATGAGAACTTTATCCTAAAGTATACAGGTCCTGGCATCTTATCCATGGCAAATGCTGGACCCAACACAAATGTTTCCTAGCTCTTTATCTGCACTGCAAAGACTGAGTGGTTGGATGGCAAGCATTGGTCTTTGGCAAGGTGAAAGAAGGCATGAATGTTGTGGAGGCCATGAAGCACGTCCAGGAATGGCAAGACCAGCAAGAAGATCACCATTGCTGACTGTGGACAACGCTAATAAGTTTGACAAGTGTTTTAACTCAACCACCAGACCATTCCTTCTGTAGCTCAGGAGAGTACCCCTCCACCCCATTTGCTCACAGTATCCTAGAATCTGTGCTCTCGCTGCAGTTCCCTTTGGGTTCCATGTTTTCCTTGTTCCCTTCCATGCCTAGCTGGATTGCAGAGTTAAGTTTATGATTATAAAATTAAAACTAAATAAAAACAAAAAAAGAACATCTGGAAAATGAAAATAGAATTATTTCAGTTTATATACTGCTTTTGAAAGAGATGTGGGCTAAATCATTTTTTCAGATCCTTATGATTTTAGTAACTCAAGCAGAGTTCTTAATGAAACATTTGTATACATATGTGCCACATAACAATGTTTCGGTCAACAACAAACTGCATATATCACAGTGGTCCAATCAGATTATAATGGAGCTAAAAAATTCCTATCATCTACCGATGTTATAACCCATTGTCTCATAAGGCATTGATCATGTGCTTGTGGTGATGCTGGTTTAAACAAACTTACTGCACTGCCAGTTACATAAAAAGATAGCACGTACAATTGTGTACAGTACATAATACTTGATCACAAATGACTATGTTAATGGTTTACATATTTACTATGTTAATGGTTTGCATATTTAGTATATTATACTTTTTATTATTTTTAAGTGTACTATTTATTTTTAAAAAATTTTAATTAGGGCTGCCATGATTGTTCATGCCTGTAATTTCAGCACTTTGAAAGGCCAAAACAGGGGGATCGCTTGAAGCCAGGTGATCAAGATCAGCCTGCACAACATAGTGGGACCTTCTCTCCCCTCCAAAATTTAAAAACTAGCTGGGCATGGTAGTGTGCCTATAGTCCTAGCTTCTTGGGAGGCTGAGAAGTTGAGCCCAGGAGTTCAAGTCTGCAGTGAGCTTTAATCATAGCACTGCACTCCAGTCTTAAAAAATAAAAAATAAATTAAAAAGTTAACTGTAAAACAGCCTCAAGTAGGCCCTTAGGAAATATTCCAGAGAAGACATTGTTATCAGGAGATGACAGCTCCTTGCATGTTATTGCCCCTGAAGAGCTTCCAGTGGGAAAATAGGCAGAACTGAAGACAATATTAATGATCCTGACCCTGTGCAGGCCTAGGCTAATGTGTGTGCTTTGTCTTTATTTTTAACAAAAAAGTTTAGAAAGTAAAAAATTAAAAATTTTAATAGAAAAAAACATATGGAATAAGAATATGAAGAAAGAAAATATTTTCACAGCCGTACAATGTGTTTGTGTTTTAAGTTGTGTTATTACAAGATGTTGGGGTTCGTGAGATCGGCATGTCTGCCGGGGGTCTCTTGACCAGCAAGAGGGTCCTAATACCTGGAAGAGAGAGTGCGCGGAAGAAAAGAGAGATAGAGAAAAATGGGTCTGGAGGTCTGAAACGAGCTGTGCTCAGATCAGCAATTTATTCTTTGTGCACAAGAGCTTATATACGTTTTTTCTTACAGTGACTGAAGTAGGTCCCATTACAAAAGTTTTATCAGGAGGGAACAGAAAATTACAAAGTAAGCATGGGAGGGGGTAGCATACAGGTTTATCTAAAGATCGCTGAACCCAAAACAAACAAAAGATTCTTATCTTATAAAGATTCTTATCCTCTTATCAATGACTACAGTTACCGTAAATAACATCAAGGCCAGCAATAATTTGAGGGGTAGCAGGATTTAGTGAATGAAGGTAAACAGAGTCATAAAACCAGCCCAAAACGGGAACTTCAAGAGACAATAGTCTCGTAAATAGTCACGCAGGCCTCACCCAGACATGCCATTAGCTCAGTGGATCAAGAATAGGCTTCTGCAAACTCAGGCCTCTATCACAAAAGACCATAAATTTTAAAAAATTTAAAAGTATATAAAGTAAAAAAGTTACAGTAAGTGAAGACTAATTTATTTTGAAGAAAGAAAAACATTTTTTATACATCTGGTGTAGCCAAATGATACAGTGTTTATAAAGTCCTCAGCCCTCACATTCACTCACCACTCTCACTGTCTCACTCAGAGCAACTCCCAGTCCTACAAACTCCATTCATAGTGAGCTGTCTATACAAATGTTCCATTTTAATCTTTTATACCATATTTTTACTGTACCTTTTTTATATTTACATATACAATGGTTGTAATAGCCTAAAATATTTAATGCAGTAATATGCTTTACAGGTACATAGCCTAAGAGCAATAGACTATACCATATAGCCTAGGTACGTCATAGGCTATACCATCTAGCTTTGCATATATTCACTGCATGATGCTCATGCAATGATAAACTTAGTGCATTTCTCACAATGTATTCTCATCATTAAGCAATACACAACTGTATTAAACTAAAATAACATTTAGATAAGAAAAACACAACATAAGTGTCTTAGTCCATTCACACTGCTATAACAAAAACCATAAATTGGAAGGCTTATAAACAACAGATGTTTATTTCTCATAGTTCTGGAGGCTGGTAAGTCCAAGATCATGGTTCCAGCATGGCCGGGTTCTGGTAAGTGCCCTCTTCCAATTTCTTACTGTGTCATCACATGGTGGATGGGGCAAGGCAGCTTTCTGGGGTCTCTCTTATAAGGGCACTCATTCAATCGCCTCTAAAAAGCTTCACCTCCTAATGCCAGCAATTTGGTAACTATGTTTCAACATATGAATTCTGAGGAGACACATTCAGAGACCATAGAAATATATTTTATGAGCTATGCTTACACTTGAGGACAGTTGTCATAGACCCTGGTATAATGATTAGGTAAAGTATCTTTAAATTCATATTGTAGATTTTGTTAAAGAGATATGACAAAGTCCTGTAGAAGCTATTTAACAGAGATCAGAAAACTTGAGTCTTAATCCCTGTTCTGCCGCTAATCTGCTGTAAAACTTTGAGCAGTCATTTAACCTCTCTGTCATCTCATAAACTGAGGAAGTTTGGAATAGGTGATTCTGTGTGATTTTGCCCACTTTCAAAACACTATATAATTAACACTTTACTTACAGTCTGAGAAAATGACTACTGAGAGTTAGTGATTTAACAGCTTGCCTTTTTTTTTTTTTTTTTTTTTTTTTTGAGATGGAGTTTTGCTCTTATTGCCCAGGCTGGAGTGCAGTGGTGCGATCTCGGCTCAATGCAACCTCCACCTCCCAGGTTCAAACGATTCTCTTGCCTCAGCCTCCCGAGTAGCTGGGATTACAGGTGTATGCCACCAGCCCAGCTAATTTCTGTATTTCTGTATTTTTATGGGTTTCACTTGTTCGCCAGGCTGGTCTCAAACTCCTGACCTCAGTCTCCCAAAGTGCTGGGATTACAGGCATGAGCCACTTCGCCTGTCCAAGTCTTGCTTTTTAAAACATATTGTTGGTAATGTTATGCCAGAACTGATGATCAGGCACATATCAAGCCCCTGAGAACTGTATTGTTCCAATACAAAACATAAGCTACTTTGTAACAATCTATTTTATAATATGGTTTCCAGAACTGTGTTGTGTTGAAAAATCAATGTTTAAAATCACCCCACATTATCAGAAAATAATCCAAAAAAAATATTTTATTTCTGTTTTGTGGGTTTTTTGTTTTTTGTTGTTGTTTTTTTCTTTGAGACAGGGTCTCGCTCTGTTGCCCAAGCTGGAGTACAGTGGCACAATCACGGCTCACTGCAACTTCTGCCTCACAGACTGAAGTGATTCTCCCACCTCAGCCTCCTGAATAGCTGGGACTACAGGTGGGCACCACCATGCCCACCTAATTTTTTTTTTTTATAGAGACAGGGTTTCACTGCATTGCCCAGTCTGCGCTTAACAAATATTTGTTGATCACTTACTATGAATCAAGCTTTGGTTTGGACATCGCATGAAAATGTAAAACTATATACCACCTCAGTGGCCCAGCTACTTGTGAGGCTGAGGTGGGAAGATTACCAGAGCCCAGGAGTATAGCCTGGGCACCATAGCCAGATTGTCTCAAAAGAAGACAGAACTTGGATTAAAATACCCTTCGGTCCTCAAGAACAGAATTCAAGAAAAATATAAAATAGCTTTAATATAAGGTAGGTCAGAAGACCCGGTAAAGGCATAAGCTGAGTGCATAATTCCCGGGGGAAAGGGATGTTACATCCACATGAGAACAGGGAGGGCTTTTAATTTGGCATCTAGATGCATCTTGAAGATGGCTTGAATTTTTACAGATGAAAATGAAAAAAATATTCCTGGTGAACAAAACAGCAAGAGAAAATGTATAAAATTGAGAAAATGTAACGCATTTTCAGGAAAAGAATGCAGATTGATGAGTTTGACTTGAATAAGTCATGAGAGGTTAAACTGAGAAAGCCAATTATGGAGGGTCCTAAATACCAGGCTGAAGAATATATACTCAGTTTGAAATATGCAAGTGGATCTCTAAAGATTTTGACCAGGGGATTACAAGATAGAATATTTTGAGAGGAAAAAAAAGAGAAAGCTAAAGACACTGTGTAGCAAGGCCTCTTCACAGAGAAGAGTGAGGCTGGCAGGCTGAGGGTGAGGCCGGTTCCAAATAATGTCCATAGCTTAAGAGGAAGACAAAATATTGGAGCAGTCAAATGTCAGGGGAAGCAATTAGACATGGACTGTAGGATTGCTAGAAGTGTGGTGACAGGAACGTTTCTTTCACTTTGTCAAGGTCCCAGAGACTCTCAGGATTCTGTGAGAGAAGCTTCCCCATCGGTTCACACTGTTACCCTAAATTCCTCACTTTCTCTGGTAGTTATCAGAACTAGGAGTTGTTCAGCATACTAGCAAGATTAAAGGGGAAAAAAATAATTCTAGAGATGCCCCATTTCCAAAGTAAATATAGTCCCCTAAAAATGTGGGTAAATAAAATTTTTTTAAATCAAATTATTTGCTATATATCCAGGAATCTTGCAGTACAAGATTCCCTTTTGCAAAACAAAGGATCATTTTTTGCCCAAAGTAGCTGCCCAATAATTTCTGTCTTTCAACCTTCTTTTAAACCTATTGCCCCTTTCTAATAAATCTAAAAATTTCAGGTCATTTTTAAATGTTGTTCACGATTTTAATGTAAAATGATGATTAAGAACACATGAAAGTAATTATACAATGAAATGTGCTTCTTAAAACTACATGTGCTCCTTCAGATTCTGATGTCACCACCAGCTACCTCCCAAATACACCCTTATCCCACACCAAAAGACCTCTACAATATTCGAACAAAAGCACTGACTCTAAAACAGTCATTGTTTGCAAAAAAAAAATAAATAATACAGCATTTGTACTTTGCTGTCTCAGAGCTAAACTGCACATTAAAAGAGGGCAAGTTTATTAGTGAAACTCGCTAATTATCTTTACACTAAAGAAGGTAACTATAAACAGAAAAAAATGAATAACCCGGAAGTCATATATTTATTGGAATTCTAACATTTACTTTTCTAATTATGTTTAATATAATTTATTATTGCATTTCCTAATCCCACACTGACATAACATAGAAGACAGATCACAAACAGTGCCAATTAGAAGAAGCCAGTGAAAGTTCCAAAATGTGTTGGAAAAAAACCATAAAACAGAAAACTCGTACAGAAATTTGAGAACCAAAATACTGTAAGGGTAGTGACTTAAAAGACATGTAAATAGTCCTTCACAATTTTTTTGGTCATCTTTTTAGGTTGGTAGTATCACATTACAATTGAATAATTCATTCCTACAGTTCTATAGAATTTTTTAATTTCATGCCGCTTTTCCTTGCTTTTTTCCTTCTTGCTCCTCATATGGTTTCCCACCTTCTGCTGTACCTACACATGATCCATCAGTTAGATTGTCATTTCTCAGGAAAATACTAACGCGAAAAAAAAAAAAGTAATCACATGAGTTGTCATTCCCAATTTACAGATGAAAACAGTGAGCTGATAAATACCAAAGTCAAAATTTAAACCCCAAAATGACTTACAATTATACAGCAATTATATTTGTTAAAGGATTTCATACATATAGTTTAAATGTAAATTTACTTACCTTTTTTTTTTTTTTTTTGAGACATAGTCTTGCTCTGTCGCCCAGGCTGGAGTGCAGTGGCACGATCTCAGCTCACTGCAACCTCTGCCTCCCGGGTTCAAGCGATTCTTCTGCCTCAGCCTCCTGAGTAGGTGGGACTACAGGCATGAGCCACCATGCTTGGCTAATTTTTGTATTTTTAGTAGAGACACGGTTTTACCATGTTGGTCAGGCTGGTCTCCAACTCCTGACCTCGTGATCCACCCACCTCGGCCTCCCAAAGTGCTGGGATTACAGGCGTGAGCCACTGCACTCGGACAAAATTTATTTAACTTTTATTAGATTCTTTTTTGATCTAAACATGAGTTCCTGAAGGCAGGGGAGAGATAAGCTAAGATTCATATTTATGATACTTTCATTTTTTAAAATTCCATGTATAAATATAAAAATTAGGGGTAAAAAATGCTAAGAAAATACTTGCTTTTTAAGGTTTTTGTTAAGCCACATGGTTTTATAAAGTTATCTATAAAATTGTTCAGATTATTTTACATATTGTGGTCTAAACTTAAGCCAATAAATAGTTAGCCAGATGTCCAGTCTGAAATAAACCTATCAGCAGAGCACAGTGGCTCACTCCTGTAGTCCTAGCACCTTGAGAGGTAGAGGCAGGCAGACTGACTGAGCCTAAGAGTTCAAGACCAGCCTGGACAACACGACAAAACCCCATCTCTACTAAAAATTCAAAAAAGTATCCAGGTGTGGTGGCGTACACCTGTAGCCCCAGCTACTCAGGAGGTTGAGGTTGGGAGGACTGCTTGAGCCCAGGAGGCAGAGGTTGGGTTGCAGCAGGCTGAGATCCTGCTACTGCACTGCCGCTTGGACTACAGTGAGACTCTGTCTCAAAACAACAATAATAATAATAAATAAAATATAAAATAAACCTATCAAAAAAGAAACTGAGGCTTAAAAAACTGCTTCTTCTGTCATCTCTATAGAAGTTCATGAGAATTTGTTCTTACTCAGATTATTTGAACATATTTTGCTGTGGCACGCACACAATATTTTGAGAATTACAAACCCAAAACGATACATAGAGAATGTGCCCAATTAGAGAATTGAAAGGACAAATAGGTTAAATTGAATAGAGAGCAAAAAGATAGGTAAGTGTAATAAGAAAACTTGAGAATGAAAATAGAAGTAAGATAATTTCAGTGATGCTTTATAATAAAATGACAATTGGGAAATGTGTTATTTCACTCGTTGATGTTTCTACATAATTTATTTGTGTTTTTTAAATTCCAGGTGCATTTAAAATAAAGGTAAGTCTAAAATTATATCAAGTTTTTTTCTGTGCTAGAAATGCCAAAAACTTAATATTTTATATTATTTGTTACTTATTTTAAGAGAAATTAAATCACATTAAAGATTATTTAAAGATTTGTTTCCAGTATGACTTCACTGTTATATTGGAAGAAATAGATATTCTCTTGCTCTCTGACCCACTTATCCACTTTTTGTTGTTTGTTGTTTCAGTATTCAATAATATGCTGAGATATTTTAGAAAATGAAAATTTTCAACTTAATTTCTCAAGCATATTAACAAATTGCATCACATATGAACAATTGCATATAAAGTGTACCAACGTCTTTGAATAAAGCAGTGAATGCCCTCTAGTGTTTCTTGCTAGAATATGTTTTAATAACAGAAAGATAAATTATATATTTATATAATATTTTATAACGATAAACAACAGAATCTGAACATGTAAAATGTTTCAAATGTAATTGAAAATAAGAATAGCAAGACATATTCTCCAATCTAAATAACAGACATTATTGTAATATGTATACAAATGGTGATAGAAATCAGGGATGTTCTGAGAGTTTTTCAGATGTGAAACATGTATCTTGCCTCGTTTTGAGTACTACCTTTCTAGCTAACTCTAAACTAAAGTAGTTATAGAAGTCTTTCTTTTTTTCTTTTTTTGAAACAGGATCTCCCTGTCATCCAGGCTAGAGTGCAGCAGCAAAATCATGTCTCACTCCATCCTTGAACTCCTGGATTCAAAGGATGCTCCCATCTCAGCTTCTCAAATAGCTGGAATTATAGGCACACACCACCATGCCCAGCTCATTTTTTAATTTTTTGTAAAGACAGGGTCTTGCTATGTTTTCCAGGCTGGGTCGAACTCTTGGATCAAGCCATCCTCCTATGTTGGCCTCCCAAAGAAGAAGTCATTCTCAAAGCAGCAAATACATATATTTTGTCCCAAAAGCCATACCTATGCCCTGTCCATGGGCATGCATACACAGAGCTTCTATCTCTAGAAGATAAAACACTATTTCCAAAGGCATCTACTGCTTCTGCTCAAGTCATCCTGTTAGTAATAGCCATGGGGAAGCAGCAAAGAACACCATTTACCTGCACAGTCACCAAGCCTGCAATGTTCCAGTGTGCCTTGCCTTGACTTTACACAGCAGCAATCATTTCAAGGATATATAATCCCAAGAACAAAAAATACCAATACCTCAGTGATAAGCACCAGTGCCTGGTCTATCTAATGCAGCGTTCACTTAGAGAGAAGAAACAGGAACATCTAAAAGCATGTTGGTGAATATCTGAGCTTGTCATGACTTAAGAGATTAGTGCATGTCATCTCAGAAACTAAGGAAAATGATTATAACTGTCACCAAAAAAAAGTCACTGGAAAATATATGAGCTGAATACATCGAGTAGTGAGTATCTGCTATTTTTCTCACCCAGCATCCCTTCACTTTCTTCCGGGGCCACCCCTCTTCTGTTGCATGAAATTGGCATTGCGTGGGAAGTATTTTACTTTCTTCAGGACCAAGAAATGGGCTGAGGGCAGGCAACCTTAGCCAGACTTCAACTTAAGGAGTATCTTGGGCAGAGCAAAGAGAGGATGAGAAAGTTCTTCCTAGACTGCAGAGCCACCTATTCCTGTACTTCTTAAGGCCTATGTTCAACTTTTCCTTGGAATCTGTGTGAAATATCAGTAGCTCATTTTTTCCTTTTTGCTTAAGTTAACCAGAATAAGGATGCCTAATTAAACTACTTCATAATAACAGTGTTATACTTATCACAGTTAAATGGTTGCATAAAGCATGAAGAACAAAATTAAGTGGTATAATTATTTCATATGTTAACTACAAGTGAATAATTTATGGACAATATTTTATCATATAAGATTATCAGCTATAGTTTTAAAACGGAATTTGTGGAGATGTTATATTATTGATTTACTTTCATAAAACCTATAAAAATACAATAAAAAAATTAAAACAAAAATATCATTCATCACTCAGTTTTACAGATAAACAAAGATGTTTTCTTTCATTCTGCATTTTGTCAGGAGCTCTAAAAATGTGTTTCCTCCACTACAGCCTTAAAAATTGAAGAGAGAGAATTAATTTCTCTGTCTCTCCAGATCTTTCATGCAGTTCAAACTTACATTTATTTTTGTTTCCATTTTTAACCTACCAAAAGGTAGCTAAGTTATAATCTTTGTCTTTATTAGTAAATAATCCATATATTTTACATGAAAGAAGCAAAGCAAAATAAGGCCTATTTTAAAATATATTTGTTTATTTAAATAGTTGTTTCAGAAAATTTTTCCTTGAATATCTTTATGTCTACTATAAATTTCAAAATTCCTATAAAAGATCAGAATACCTACTTACATTTTTAGCAGATAATTTTATTAGAAATACAATTAAATTATGATTCTATAACCTTAAAAATGCAATGTGCTTTCGTTTACTGAGTGTTTTCAAGTGGGTTATTTCATTTAAGTCTTATGACCATGTGAATAAGTCAGAGAATTGTAGCTCCATCTTAAAGATAAGAAAAGGGAACCTTAAAGAAGGTAAGTAGATTACCCAAGGTAAGTGAAGGGAAGCCAAGATTCAAATGCAGACATTCTACTTCCTAGGCTATGGTTTCTTTCCACTCTCTTATACTACAAAGTAATGCGAAGTTTTATTTTCCTAGAGTTGCATTAACCTCTTAGTGTATAT
>PVKP010028478.1:12726-30175 GCA_004027715.1 Plecturocebus donacophilus
AGAAGGAATTTTTCTAGAAGAGCTGTTGGATTTGCATTGACTTATCATCACTCTTATCCAAAAACCCTTGTGACTGGTGCAAACAATAACACGCTGGCTAAATTATGTAACTAAGTATATTATTTTAATATACCTTTGTCAACTCTATCAGTTAAAAATTGGGGGCTTTTGACCCTATCGCTAACATTTTTATTACAAAAATTTATTTACATTTATTAATCCTGTCTTTGTTTCTCTGAGATTCTGGAGAATCAAAGGATCACAGAGAACTTTTATACTTTATATGATATATAGTTATATCACATAAATAGTATAATTATTTTGAATTTTAACTATAACATCCTTTGAGATCTTGTAGTTAAAATACAAAATAATTATACCATTTAATTTCATTCTTCATTCTTTGATGCCACGGAGCATCAAAGTGTCAAGTGGTTCCATAGAACACATGAACTTTTCCACACCATGAACTAATTAGCAAAGCTGGAAGAGACCCAAACCTGAGTTTAAGATGTCAAAATCTAATTTAATGCATAAGAACCAAATAATAGATCACCTGGATATTAGAAAATAAGAGTAATGTCTCCACTTTCTCATTTTTCATAAAACTTCCAGAAGGGAAATTGCGTTAGCCCAGGACCTCAGAGAAACAGACACAAAGACAGGATTAAATATGCCAGGATTTTAATAGTGAGAAATGCCTGTGTAAAAAGAAATAAAGAAGGAGCTAGGAAAGGCTAGAAGAGCTGTCAGACTGCATCCAAGTTTGACTTCAGGAGGAAAGAGAGAAAGTTGAATGGAAACATCCTACACTGCTGTGAAGTCTAAGGACTGTTTGTCAAAGCTGCAGGGAAGTCCTCCAGCCTAAGCCGGTGGACAAAGGAGCCCCACCTGTCTTCCAGGACTAAGACTGCCTTGGTATCTGCACAGCACTCAGTCCGTTGGTAAGAGCAATGAATGGGAGGTGTGGCTGACTTCAAAGACAGCAGCTGGGTGCTCAGGCTGTGAGGTGCATTTTAATGGCTGCCAAAGATAGTATGAAGGGAAGGTGCATGAGAGAAGTTTCTCTAAAATCTTTTAAAATGTTAAAGGAAAGGCCTGTTTTTATCAGACATACATTAATTATTTCATAAAAAAACTAAGTCCGTGTAATTTTAGAACAGTATAATAGCATTACTATAAATAGAAAACTGAGAAAAGCATTTTCAATTAGAATTTTTAGAAAATGTAAATCATCAAATCATTTTTAAAAGTCTATAGTTTCATTCAACACCAGGTGGAGCCCTTTTGCTTTTTTAAAACTAAAAGAGGAAACTTTTCTTAATTTAATACAGGTTTAGGCTGATTAGTTCATAACTCTTAAGGCATCATTTTAAATAATTTTAGGACTTTTGCATCATATTTATCACCATTGTAAACCTGCTTCTTTTTCCAAATACCACAGATTGGCTAAAACTGCAATGTTAATAAAAGCCACCAATTCTAAAAAGTATTGTTAAATATCTAAAATAAAGTTGTTAACAATATTGTTTTAAACATCTGTATACTTTTAAAGGAAAGTGTTAAAACGTGATTTAAATTTTATATTCAATCCTTAAGCAAGTCGAACTACTTAAAAATGCTCTTCCAAATCTCCAATTTGCTACATCCCCATTCTTTTTATCCAAAATACCTTCTCTATAGAAAATGCATTGCTTTAAAACAGATTTCAGTTTGTGAGCAATGGATTTCTGAAAATATATATATTAAAAAATCAAAAAAAATTTAAGTTTTAAAAAACAGATTTCAGGTTATAAAGTATAATATTTTTAATATCTGTCCTGTGCCAATCAGAAAGTGTAGGATAAAATTAACGATATTTATAAAGTAGATATGCCTTTTCCAAGTAAATTGTAAGAGCAAGGTGGCATTATTTATTTTGTGACTAGCCTTCAGAATTCTTTCATTCTCATTGCAGGGAAATCGAAACAGATAAATATAAATACATTTTTGTAATAAAAATGTTAATAGGGTTAAAAGCCCCCAATTTTTAACTGATAGAGTTGACAAAAGTATATTAAAAGTGTATATTTAATGGCATAGTTCACAGACATTTTTATTTATTCATCCATTCAAAAAATACAGAGATCTTGCTATATGCTGAAGAGACAGGAATACACAAGACAGTCATAGTACCTGGCCTTGAAAGTTCAGAAGGGATTCAATGAAGTAAGCATTATAATAAAGGGTACCATAATTAAGGAAATACACAGTACTCTGGAAGCACCTAGCAAGGGAACCTAAGGCCTAACCTAATCTGGAAGACGGGGAAGACCTTCCAAAGAATTGAAATTTAAGCTGAGACTCCTCAGTAGTAGAGAATATGGCAAAGAACTAAAAACAGTGTTGGGGTTTCTATGTTTGTTTTATTTTTATTGACATATAATAATTTTACATAGTTATAGGGTACAAGGCGATATTTAGATACATGTATATATTGTGTAATGATCAAATCAGAATAAAAGGTGAGGTGTTTAACATGAGGAAACAGATTTTAAGAGGCCTTTGGGTGAGATAAAATAGGTCAAATTCTAGAAGTAAAAGCATTTCAACATAGCTAAAACACAGGGCTCTAGAGAAAAGGAGAAAATAAAAGACCTGGAGAGATTTGTAAGAACCAAATTGTGGAGGATCTTTCAACAGAATTAGGACATTTGGATTTTATCCAAAAACAATGGAAAGCATAAGTCAAGGTTCTGAGTTAAAACTTGAAAGGATGTAACAACCAGCCTTAGAAGTGTTCAGTGTCTATAAGAGCAATATGTTTGATGAATCATCAGTACCTCTACCAAAGTAAACCACTTACTTAGACATGATCGATTTAGCTTTTCTTATCCATTAGAATTATAGCACTGAAGTACAAGCTCAGTTCATATAATGAATGTTGATTTTTCTTGAAAAGTTATACTGCCCTTTAGATTACCTAGGGTTTTTTTTTCTTGTTATGATCACTTTTTCCCAAAAAGCATGCTAAGTAGATTTACTATAAAAAGTGATATTTCAATATTACAATTTTAGAAAAAGACAGTCACCATTTTACTCAATACATTTCTAATCAGGAAATTTCAAAATGGAGCAAATTTGAATTGAGTTCTATGTTTGGATGGTCCAAAAATGTTTTTCTCTGTGAACATATGCCAACAGATCTATGCTCTGCAGTTCATGCTACACATTAGCTATTTCCATGGGTTTCAAAGCACTGTAATGTCTACCCTGTATTTTCCTTTGAAAGTGGTCTTAACTGTTATAAACTTAATTTTTAAGTGTAATTTGAGTGCAAATAATTGTGATCTCCCTAAAGTCAAAAAAGTTGATGAAGATCATGTAGAAAAAGAATGCACCTTTCAAAGAATGACTCCCCCACATCCTCCTTTGCCACCCGCTATCAAGCTATTTCTTCCTCCTTTGGAGAATATAATAAATCTTCATCATGTTACATTTTAGTATGACCTGTTTATTTACTTTCAAGTTGTTTTTATGACATATTTATATTCTTCAAATGATTTTTTTCTATCTGTGTAAAGTGTTTCATTAACTTGGATTGAGATGACATACACTGTAATTTTCATGTTAAGTTTCACAGAAAAAAATTTAAATGTATGCCATAATTTTAAGATATATTATTTAAGGATATTTATCTCTCTCTTTTTTAACTGTCTGCTCCTGTATTTTCCTTTTTCTACTGGGGTTTTAGTCTCTTTTCACTCCTTAATTTTTTAAACTAAAAAAAAAAGCATTATTTAGCTATAATTGACATACAATAAGCGGCACACATTTAAAATATTTAATTTGATGAGCTTTGACATATGCATATGTATAACAGTCATATCTATTCCCCCACATGAAAAGATGCATAATTACACCTAAAATTAGAAATGCCAAATACTAACACAATTTTTCACCTTTCAGATAGGCAAAAATTCAGGAGCTTTTCCATACACACCATTAATGAGAAAGAACAGGACACTCTCAAACTTTTTACATAGCACTACAAAATGATGTAATCTATTAGGAGCATATTGGCAAATTGCAAGTGCATTTATTCTTTGTTCCAGCATTTTTACTTCTAGGAATTTACCCTGAAGATGTACCTCTCCCAAAACAAAAAGTTATTGAATATGACATTACTGGTAATAGTAAAATATTAGGAATGATCAAAATGGCCATGCATAGGAACATGGTTGAATAAACAAGATGGAGTATTGTGCAGCTCTAAAAGTGAATTTTAATAAAAACAAACGAACCTCACTATATATTAAATTGGTAACATGATCAGAAGAAAAGAGAATTAAGGTATCTTTATAGCAAAGTAATGTGACTGTCTCTTTGGTGTGATTCTGTAACCAGGTTTTTTCTTGGGTGCTGGTGAGGCACAGCCCCCTCAGAGAATGCTCTGGGTTCTTGGCCTCCAATCTCTTAAAGAATAAGCAATGGGACCACTGCAGATGCACCATATGCTCATACAAGTAAATATCAGACCCAAGAAGTGTTGCAGAATGGTGATTTTATTTAGGTAGAGAAAAGGGAAAAAAAACAATAAGAGAAAGACTTCCACGAAAAGTGTGGAAGGGGATTCCAGAGGCGAAATCCCAGAGGGGAAGGGAGCTCCCACCATGTGGGAGCTGGAAATCCACTGTGGGTAAAGGAGCAGGGGAATTTATCCTGGGAGAAATTCTCACCTTCCCAAGTTCCTCTGGCCAATGAAAGGAGTTCCTTTAAACTTCCGCTGGGGTGATTGACTCTTAGTTTCTTCCCGCGCCCACAAAATTCAAACATAAACCATTAACTCTGCCAGATGTAGAGAGATGGGAGGGGGACATGGCGCTGGGAAATTCTTGCCCTTAAAACTACGCCCCCTCGTGGACCCGGAAAGAGAACACATTCCCTCAATATGCTGTAAGGACAAAAAAACTGCGAACAACTACTGAACTTATAATGACTTTGGCACAATAATTATAACCCTAGTTTATAAGAAAGGCAGGAAAGAGCAAATGTGTGAATATATTGATATTCTCAGAACTGAGGTTCCCCCTGTTGGAGAAGAGAGATGTAAATATGGATTAAGGGAAGGAGAGGAAGAACTTGATGGCATTGTTTTGAAACAGGAGTTGTTAGTATCAACTCGTGATTTTTAAAAAATATATTTTCTAGTTTTCTCCATTGAAAAGGCATGGAAGCAATGACACATGAGTAGCAGTAAACACACCTATTCCCCAGTGTCAAGAACTGTGCAGAGTCTGAGATTTTATCCTACTTGAAAACTGACAACCTAGCCTGCCAGTTTCATGAATGCTGGCAGAACACAAGGAACTCCTGGGTCAGCAACAAAGGTCTTTATTATTCATGGAAATAGAGTTGCCAGAGTATCAGCATTTGCTCCTGTTCCCCAACCTCAATTCCCACAGGACACCATGAAAAGGACCAGGTGACATCTGCACACGCAATAGGTTCTGTTATAGGAAAGAAGCCCTGAACTTAGCCGAATCTTGTAGAATGGGAAGACTGTCTGACATTTGCCCCCAAGAGAGACATTATCTTGATTATGCTGGACAGTAAACAAACCTGGCCTTTGATCTGAAGAAAGACATTATCTCTGTCTTCCAAGACTGTTCACTTCACAAACACCCTGGAACAAGGAGTCCAGAACAAAGAGCTGGGACTCCCTCCCTCACAAGATACACAGAAATGTGAGGGACCTGCGCAGAATCGTCTCTCTCCCAACACCCAGATCTTGGTGTCTAAATACCACTCCTTACTTTTAAATGAACACATAAATAATTTTTAATGAATTTATTTGATAAATAGTTGATTATACATTTGGGGCAGGGAAAGTTCATGGTGAGTTTGAAATATTGTATTGGGTTGGAAAGCAAAAGAATTCTGAAAAATTGATGGAAATGTTCAAAGGAATATTGGAGTCAGAACAATTTAAGCAACAAAAAGAATAACTATGAAATGGATTTTAACACATTAAATAGAAAAAGAATCCACGAGGCAATAGGGATCCTTTAAAAAGGTAGAGGGAGCTCATCCTCAGAAGAATGCCAGCTAGTAATATAAAAGCAATGAGAGAATGGGAAAATAGGTATGAATCTTCCTTGGACACCAAAACTCGGTTAAAAAATTATTGAGGAACACAGACTCAAAACATCACTCCAAAGTTTGTTTATTGATTACAAATGGGAAAAGTTACTATTACAGTGGAGAAATCTAGCAATGCCACCTTAACAAAGTGATTAAACTTACCATTACCAATGATGAAGCAAGTTGACATTATATGCAACCTGAAAGAATGCACTGAAAGCAATATCACCTACGTAATATTCATATTAAAAAATGCTTAACCTGAAACAGTCATGAGGAAACTGTAAGATAAATCCAAATTGTGGGCCAAGCATGGTGGCTCACTCCTGTAATCCTAGCACTGAGGAAAGCAAGGTAGATCACTTGAGCCCAGCAGTACAAGGCCAGCCTGGGCAACATGGCGAAACCCTACCTCTAATAAAAAATGCAAAATAAATTAGCTGGGAGTGGTGGCACATGTCTGTAGTCCCAGCTACCGGAGAGGCTGAGGAGAGAGAATTGCTTCAGCCTGGGAGGCAATGGTTGTAGCACTCCAACCTGGGTGACAGAAACCCTGTATATTAAAAAAAAAAAAAATCCAAATTATGTACTATTCTACAAAACAACTGGCCTAGACTTTTTATAGATGTCAATACCAAGACCAGAAAAATAAAAGAACTGGTAGTATATTTAAGATGAAAGATTAAAGAGACATGACAACTAAATGCACAAATAATTATTGATTGGCTTCTAGTTTTTTTAAGAAAATGACTAAAATATTAGTGAAAAATTTGGAATTTGAAAATGTGGACCATTTATTAGATAACACTAACATGTCAGTAATATTATGATAATAATATTGTGGTTATATAACAGAACGTCCTTCTTCTTTGGAAACAGATGCTAAAGTATTAGGAATAAAACAATGTGACCTCTGCAACTTATTTTCAAATAATTTGGAAAAATTGAGAGGATTAATGTAAAAAATGCTCATTGATGAATTCTAGGTGAAGGGCATATCAAGGGTTCATTTCACCTTCTCTACAGGTTTGCAATTTTTCAAAATAAAAAAGTTGAATAAAAGTTAATAAATCACATTCCCTGGTCATCTTTTCAACCTGCATTATTGATCTCTTGTAAGCATTCAGCCCACGATTTTTATGATCATTTAAATTACCTCTTTGGAAACATTTGTCTATTTTCTTATTTTTATTATGGAGTATATTAAAACTGTCCATGGAATTCTGCTATTGGAGCATATGACTTTGACCTAGGGTAGATAATACCCTTTATTTTGAATCAACATTTTGTTTAAAATCTTGAATTCCTAGGCTGTCCACATTGAGATTATACCTTAACTGATTTTCAGGTGCTTCACCTGGTCCATAACTAATAACACATAGATAAATCTAAATTAGATTTATCTATTAATTTCTCATGTATTTTCAATACTGAAATTAATATGCCTTTTTGTCTATTCATGTAGTTACCAGTTTATTCCATAGTCATTAGAATTCCCAAACTAGCTTAGCAACAAGCAATATCTTCAAGTATGTCCCTGCCTATTCCTGCTTTCCACTATTTATAAGTCATTAAACCCATCCAGTTCTACGTTTCCTTTTGGAGGCCTCTATTGATCACAATTCTATTTCCAGAGACTTTTTGTTTATGTCTCCAAGACTTTTTACACCTTTTAAATTGTATACCCCACTCACCTTTTCCCATTGTAACACTGATGGGAAATTTAGTGACAGGCTTTTTGAATAATAAAACAAATTATGTCCGTTGTTTCTTATTCATATATGAATAAGATGCCTCCAAAATATATGAACCAGATCCTTATTCATATATGCCCCCAAAATTAATATATGAACCAAATGTGATAACCTTGAATAAATTGTGCTGTCTTCCCCCCACAGAAGGCATTTGCTTAAAGTTACCAAATTCTCTTCAGTCCATTAAAGGTCAGAACACTGATTTTTGTGTGTGTGTGTGCATCCACTGCCTTATTTCCTTTTAGGTTTCCTCTCATTTCCTTTATTCTCAGTTATGTGAACACATCATCCTTACTTTTACAACTTCACTGTATCATTAATTATATTTGCATCATGACAGAATAAAAGATACTTAACAAATGCACTGCATCTTTGTAGCATTTCACTGTCTATTCCTACCTCCTACACAGGTTCTTACACATTCTTATGCTTACGTTTCATCTGTGTGATGCCATTAAAAGGAGAGTGAAGGATGATACCATGCATTATGAGACAGCATTACTGTTAGCAGCTCACAAAAAAGCACAGCATCCAACAGCATGTTCAAAACACACTCCTGTGATCTAAAACTGAGTTGTATTTTCAAATGAAGACATCAGAAGTTTCGCCAGTGGTGCTTATGCCACTAAACGAATCCCTAGCTCCTGAAGAGGGAGGTATATGCCAGGCCCCAGAAAGAATAGAGCAAAGAAAGAGCTCTTTACGCCTATTTTGTTGTAAGAGTTTGCACACAGAAAGAATTTGGATCCAAGCAAATAAATCTTTTTTTTTTTTTTTTTCAGGTGAAGTCTTATCCTGCCGCCCAGGCTGTAGTGCAATGGCATGATCTCTGCTCACTGCAACCTCTGCCTCCCAGGTTCAAGCGATTCTCCTGCTTCAATCTCCCAAATAGCTGGGATTATAGGCATACGCCACCATGCCTGGCTAATTTTTGTATTTTTAGTAGAGACGGGGTTTCACTATGTCAGCCAGGCTGGTCTCACTACTGACCTCAAGTGGTCCTTCTGCCTTGGCCTCCCAAAGTGCTGGGATTACAGGCATGAGCCACTGCGCCTGGCCCCAAGCAAATAAAACTTTAACTATCTGCCTATCATCCTATTTATCTATCATTCCATACACAAATTATTAAATGTTTAGGATGAAAACACCTGAATATTCATTCAGGGGTCCAGGAAATGGCAAGAGTGTAGCAATTGGATATCAGATGGTGGTGGTATAGATGCTCCTGCTATGCTCCAGAGAGATAGCAGTGGGACAGCCTGAGACAGGGCAGAGCTTGGTACATCAGAGCTGAAAGCTAACTCCTGAGAAAGCGGCCAGGATTCCTAACCCTGCGGGATGCTGAAAATCTAACAAGATGCCTCATCTGGTTAGGAAGATAGAGCAAGAACCAGGTGATATAGGGCATTAAAATATTTTTAATGAATGATACAGTGATTTCATTTGATAATACTCATTAAATATTTATTAAATAAATAATATGCATGGGGAAAATTCAGAAATGCTAAATTGTTATAACCCTGCCATTATACCACTCAATGTCTGGAAGAGTATATGTGTATAGAACATTACCAGGAAAAACAATCATACCAGAATCCTATCATAAGCACAGAGTTCAGCAGGTAAAAAACATTTCTTTCCTGTCTACATCACATAGGCTGGTGTGTACCCAGAAGCTCTGTCTTCCTTATTCCTTCTCAGCCCCCAACCTCACCTCCCACTCATTCCCGCCTCCCCTTGCCAGGTGACCCACCATTCTGGTGTCTTTTGTAGGTAAGATCTTTTGAGGTATACTTTTTGTTCCATATTCCAATGCAATGGTGAATCCTCAAATTCTTTAGAAAGGTGAACCTAACTAAAAAACGAAACTACTTTTAAATAATTGAAAATAGCTCTAACCCATTTAGAAACTAAAAGACCCCTCCTAAATAATGATGTATAAATAAAAATAGAGAAGTCTGCTCTGCCAATTACAAAAACTGAAGAAAGTTAGTCTTTCTAGGTAAAGTAGTAATGACTAGATTAAGATAGTTCTATAATTTAAAAAATCTAGACATTCTATGTGCAAAGCAGGTTCACTGTGCACTAGTTATTACTTCAGCCCACTGCATCTCGGGCTGCACTTGTACTACTTGTGGGAGTCCAGTGAGACAGAACACTCACACATGTTAAGAAGTTACATGCAGGCTGAGTGCCATGAACCATGCCTATAATCCCAGCACTTTGTAAGGCTGAGGTGGGCGGATCACCTAAGGTCAGGAGTTTGAGACCAGCCTGGTCAACATGGCGAAACCCCAATCTTTACTAAAAATACAAAAATTAGCCAGGTATGGTAAGGCACGTCTGTAGTCCAAACTATTCAGGAGGCTGAGGCAGGAGAATCTCTTGAACCTGAGAGGCAGAGGTTGCAGTGAGACGAGATCACGCCACTGCACTCTAGCCTGGGTGACAGAGTGAGACACCATCTCAAAAAAAAAAAAAGAAAAGAAAGTTATATGAAGCTGATTTATCACTCATAGATGGTCAGCAAAGGACAACAAAACCTTAGGATTCATGATGACCCAGTCCCCCAAGACTCAAGAAAGCTGCACAAAGCTGATGGAGTCTCATCTCCATGTACCCCACTTAAAATGCAGCTGAAGGACCCCAGGAAGCAGCCCACTCTGGATTTTATACCCTGGCAGCTACAGGATGTACTGGGTTAAAGTGTTGGAGGAGTTCTGTTTCTAGGGACGACTGAGCTGTTGTGGCCAATTCCTCTTTATCTCAGGCTGCTGCATTCCCAGCACGGTCTACAGTTATTGTTGAGAACTATCATGTGAGAAAGGAGGGAGAAGTGGGCCAGTCCAAGGCCACCTGGAGAAGTTTCCTGACTACATATGTCCTGTCCTGAGGGTAGAAGAACACAAGTAAGTCCAGTGTGTCAAGGGTAGTCAACTATTAATACTACATTCCATACTTTGACCCATGTTGTAACTTCTCTCTAGGGCAGCGAGTGCATCAATGGTCACTACATTGAAGCTGCAGGGGTGCAGAAGTGTTAGAATGGACACCTGTAGCCACCAAAAGTGCCAGAGAATAAAAAGAACTTCAGAAATTCTCTAAGGACTCACACTCCACTTCATTTTTCCATTCAACACTAGATTCCACTAGTGCAATATCCTTGCCAGGGGTCCTGCAACCTCTACTGATGAGCCCCTTTAATGACACAGAGCCCCATCACACTGGTGCGTCTTCTTTTATATGGTGTTAGATGCTGTCTCTGCCCCTCTTGTCCCCACCTTTAGGAGGGAAGCATTCATTCTTCCACCCAGCTGGGAATGTTGACCCCTGTGATTCTCAGCTGAGTTCCTCACCAATAACTTCCTTCAGCTGAAGATAGTCACCATGCCCAAGGTTATGCCTCTTTTCTAGTTTAAATGACAGGTTAAGAGGATACAGGACCTGTCCCTCTTGCTTCCACTCAGAACAACTCTGTAGGAGCATCTCATCTGAAGTCCATGGGATCAGATGAGGTCTTTGTTGAGACTACATTACGATTCGACTGTCCCTCTGCCCTGTCCTTCCTTCACTCCCCCATAATTATTGATCTTAAGTTTATTGTGATCAATAAACTTCTCAATAAACTTCTTATATGGAAATCTCTATCTCAGAGTCAGCTTCTTAAAAAACCCAACTTGCAGTATATAGTAAGTATAAATCTGCCTTCATATGAAGTCTACTCATCCTAATTCTAACTTCAGGATATATGCTGAATAAGACAATCTCTCTTCCACATGGTGGCCTTTAAAATGTTTGAAGACAATTATTAGATTTGTGACTTCTGGTGAGAGCTCCAACCTTTAGAGTTTGGGAGACGAGGAACCAGAAAATGCATAAAAACTATAGTCAGAAAAACGTGGTGCCTTGGAAACTATGTCTGCATCAGAACTGCCAAGCACTGCTAAAGATGATTTCCACCCACAGGGCCTACTGGGTGGAATTGCTCATAGGCCATTTGCCGTCACCATTCCCGCAAACACCCTGTATCCATTTTCCATTGCTACATTTTAAAAATCGCCACAAACTTAGCAGTCTTAAACACACTCATTTACTAGCTCACCGTCTTGTAGGCCAGAAGTCCAGGCAAGCTCAACATGGTTCTCTGTTTATGGTTTTACAGGCAAATCAAAGATTCAGCAGGACTAACTTCTTATCTGAAAGGTCTGTGGAAAAATCTTCTTCCAAGCATATCCAAGTTATTGGCAGAATTTAGTTCCTTGTGGCTGTAGGATTGAGGTACCCTTGCCAGCAGTCAGCCAGGGGCCACTCTCTTCTTCTAGAGGCTGCCCCTCCATCTCCAAATCAGCAATGCCCTTTAGAGTTCTTCTCAAGAGCATCTCTCTAATTTTCTCTTTGCCGTCACCTGGAGAAAGTTCTCTGTTTTTCGGGCCTCATGCAATTAGATCTTTCTAACCCAGATGATCTCCCTATCTTAACATCAACTGTGCCATATAATATCAGATCATTACAAGATTGATACTTCAGCACATTCTCAGCTTCTGAGGATTAGGATAGAATGTCCTTTGGGGCCATTTTAGAGATCCTGCTGACCAGTGCCCTGAACATGCCAGACAAGCTTTTTATATTTATTACCCTGGTCAGCCCTGTCTTCCTCTCACCACATCAGTAGGATCTTTTCCACCCTCTTTTCAAACCTCTGTTCCCTACCTGCCCTCTTGTATTTAGCAGATGATCCTGTCTCCCATTTCACAAACCCAAAAATAGAATCCAGCTGTCTTAGTTTCCTAGGGTTGCCATACCAAATTAATACAAACTGGGTGGCACAAAATGACAGAAATTTATCTTTTCACAGTTCTGGAGGCTAGAAGCCCTAAATCAAGGTGATGAAAGGGCCATGCTCTCTAGGAGGGTTCTTGGGAACCATGTGTTGCATGCCTGCTCCTAGCCTCATGCTGCCAACAGTCATTGGGATTCCTTGGCTTATAGACGCATCACTCCAGTGTCTGCCGCTGCTGTCTTATGGCACTGTCTCTCTGTGCCTTCCCATTGACGTCCCTTTGTGTGTGCATGTCTCTCTTCTCCTCTCTTATAAGGACACCCGTTATACTGGATTACGATGTTGGGTACCAGCCCCAACCCTGTTTGTGGGTGCCCCGAGCCTTGGTGGTGATGAGGGATTGAGAAAGTAAATAAAGACAAAGACGCAGAAATAGAATTTTACAGCATGGGTTCAGGGGACCAACGCAAAGTGCGAGGACTGCATTGGCCCCGAGTTCTGGTTTCCACAGATTTTTATTAGGTGCACACACTCATTAATTGAGGGGTGGAAAGCAGGGGGGTTATTGGGGGAGGACTTGAAACTATTGTGGGGCAAGATAGCCAGGGGGAGAAGAATGCATCATTGGAATACAATGAAACAGGTGCTTCTTCTAAGAGAAGCTAATCTAGTACACCAAGTTTTCCCACTGATGATTATTGATATGCAGCTGCACCAGAACACAGAGGTTAGGGCGCCACCAGGTCTGACCACGCACAATGCATCAAGGAGCTTTTATCTCCCGAGCACTGTGGACGTAGGACAAACAAGATTACCCTCTATTCTGAGAACATAGGCAGAGCAGGAGGTGTTTCACTATCTCCACCTGCAAGGCCTTACTGCCTTGCCAGCTCCCATCTGCAAAGACCCTCCCGGATCTTGTGAGCAGAGATCACTGACCTTTCCCGGGTGCTTATACAAGCCATTTTTACGAGACCCCTGTGCAGACCCCACGTTGGAAAGGAGTTCGTGGGACCAAGGCAGTGTTTTCCTGCCTTTCAACCACACTGCGGATGTGCCATGGTTAATGAGGTGCTCTCAGACAGTCTAACTTTACGCTCCCCATTACCGCTTTTACTCGTGCTTTTACAAGCTACAAGCTGTTCTCTTTTGTGCTGTGCTTTTCATTCACTATTGTTTATTTCAGGGTATAAACTTCAGTGTACCTCAAACTCTACAAGCTAATAAGCAAATCAAACTTATATTTGTTTAATCAGTAATAGTAGAGACAGCATATGTCTGCCCCTGGTCATTCACCCTTAATCACCCACATTAGGACCCAGCCTAATTCAGTGTGACTTCATCTTAACTTGATTACATCTGCAAAGATACTCCTTCCAAATACAGTCGCATCCAGGTACCAAGAGTTAGGATTGCCACATATATTTTGAGGGGACATGAAACAACCCATAATGCCACCTGACTAGAAGACTCCATTTTCTACCATTTAACTTAGAAACTTTCACACTTGCCCTGATTTGTTGTCCACAGGATACCAGAGAGCAGCATCCTCTCTTCTCTGTAAGACAACTCATTTTTCTTTCTTTTATGTTCAGACTCTTCCTCTCTATTAATTAATAGATTATCCTCACAGTCATTTTAACCTTATCCAAGCCTCTGGCATTATAATAAGAGAAGGGAGGGAGGGATAGAAGAAAGAAGGAAGAAATCTGCTTTAACACCACATTAACCCATAATTAATTCTCTTCTGATGCAAACTTTGCAAAAGAGCTATTTCTGCTCTTTGCCTGCACTTCCACCCCTCCAACTCACACTCCCAGCTGTCTCAGTACAACTCCACACCACCACTACTCCATACAATCAGCACTCAACAATGACCTTCTTGTGCCTAAATTCAAAGGACATATTTCAGGCTTCATCATCCTTGATGTTCTAGCAGAAACATTAGGTTCCCTTTGCTCCCATGATTTCGGTCCTTTCTTTCTCTGGCCACTTGTGTGTGTCCTTTCCGGGCATATATTCTTCTATCCTGCCATTAAATATTGCTGTCCTTCGAGACTCACTACTCCATTCATAAAGGCAACAACAAAAACAACTAAGACTCATTCTTGGCTATCCATTCTTCATAGAGCAAACCAGGGTGAATTTTACAAAATATCTCGTCATGTCATCATGTCAATCCCCTACTTAAAACTTTCCAGTGACTTTATTTTGTTGCACTGAAGACGAAGGCCATAATCTTCAAGGTGGTATATATAATCTGGTCCATACTTGCCAAATGTATACCTGGAGACAGAAGTTGGAAGAAGAGAAATAATTTTTAAAGATGTACCAGGAATTTCTATTATTAAAAAGTCAAAAAATTAAAGGAGGTGGGGAAAAGGGAATGCTTTTACACTATTGTTTAAAATGTACGTGAGTACAATCTCTGTGGAAAACAGTATGGAAATTTCTCATAGAACTGAAAATAGAATTACAATTCAATCCAGCAATTCCACTTGTAGGTATCTATTCAAAGAAAAGAAGTCATTATATCAAAAAGATACTTGCACTTAAATGTTTATCACAGCACTATTTGCAGTAGCAAAGTCATGGAATCAACCTAAGTGTTAATCAATGGATGATTAAATAAAGAAAATGTGGTATATATACACCATGGAATACTATGCAGCCATAAAAATGAAATCATATGTTTTGAAACAATATGGATACAGCTGAAGGCCATTATCCTAAGTGAAGTAACTCAGAAACAGAAAATCAAATACCACAACTTCTCACTTATAAGTGAGAGCTAAGCAGTGGGTTCTGTATTAGTCCATTCTCACTCTGCTATAAAGACATACCTGAGACTGGGTAACTTATAAAGAACAGAGGTTTAATCACTTCACAGTTCTGCAAGCTGTACAGCCTTCTTCTGAAGAGAAGGCCTCAGGAAACTTACAATCATGATGGAGGGCGAAGGGGAAGCAGGCAAGGTCTTCACGTGGCTGGCAGGAGAGACAGAGTGAAGGGGTAAGTGCTACACACGTTCAAACAACCAGATGTCATGAGAGCTCACCATGATGAAAAACAGCAAAGGAGAAATCCAACCTCATCATGCAATCACCTCCCACCAGGTCCTTCCCCCAACATTGGGAATTGCAATTCAACATGAGATTTGGGTGGGGACACAGAGCCAAACCATATCAGGTATACATGGACATTGACAGGGAATAGTAGACACCAGGTACTCCAAAAGCAGGAAGCGTGGGAGAATGGTGAGGATTGAAAAATTACCTATTGGGTACAATGTTCACTATTTGGGTGATGTGTACATTAAAAGCCTAGACTTCACCACTACACAGTATATCCATGTAACAAAACTGCACACACACCCCTTGAATGTATAAAAAGGAAAAAGAAAAGAGGTGCCAAGAATTCTTAGACAATTCTACTGAATGAGGTTTTTTTTCTAACCACTTTTCAAGTAGCAATGCTCTAGTATTTCTAAGAGGGTGATGGACCACAGAAGAAAGTAAAATCAGGAGATTTATGAGAGACTGGTAGGTTTGATGGATCCTAATCCACTCCTCTAGTCAGAATGTGCTTGTTACATCTGGTGCACAGAAGACAGAAATGTATATGGTGCTTGAGTAGTGTCTGATGGTAGTCACTTTAACACTGTTGTTCATATTGCAACTCAATAATTTGCCTGCATCTTTTACACTTGAATTGTTGCTAAATCTGTTTGCTTTCCTTTCCTGATCTATTATAATTATTTTTAAAATGTGTGCAAAAATACATACATATACTTTTTCTATTTTGAGTTAGGGTTTCCAGACTCCAGGAATTTTGTAAGAGCCGACACATTTCCAATTTTTCATCCATTGCAATTTTAGCAAGCATACCTTCCCTATTTTCATTAATTTCATTGATTAAATTAAATAGAACTAGGTCAAGTATAGAACCCTGTAGCAAGTCAGTGAAAATAGCTCTCTCAAACTTCAAGTCAATATTGAATTGACCCAGGATATTTCCTTCAGAAGCAGGCATGATCCAGGATCCAGCCACTCAATATATATGGATGCTTGAGGTCAAATGATGTACTAATAGATTCTAAAGCTTCTTGACATTATTTGACCTCAAAAAGCTTTAGAATCTAATAGAGGAGACCAGTTAATACATGATGCATTAAAAATAGTACCAATATTCTATGAGCCTAGACCTAGGGTGGTTTTTTTTTCTTTTTTTAAAAAGGTATTTATTTCTCCAAGGCAAAAGTCTAAAAATCATTATGGAAACCATTATTGATAAAGGTCAGAAAGGATAAGGACACCTAAAATTAGTGAAAAGGTATGGCTCTGTCCTGATTTCTCTGGTAGCTGTCAATTTTTGTTTAAAAATCTCTACTATGAAATGCAGAAAATTATGGCAATAATAATAGCGGAGTGTGCTTCTAGTCCAAGGTGAGGCCTCCAGTTGTGCACTAAGATACCATTTTCTCTTAACTCTGGGACTTTACAGTACCAACGATCTCGTTTTTCTATTGCATCATCAACCTTTCCCTCTGTACTGGGTAATCATCTCAAAATACATGTTGCAAATATTTTCTCTTCTTTTCCTTATCAGTTGCTATAAGGAACTTATAATTGAAACAATCCAATTACTATACAAACATAGACCCAGTGCAGTGGCTTACGCCTGTAATTCCAGCCCTTTGAGAAACCGAAACAGGTGGTTCACCTGAGGTCTGAAGTTCGAGACAAGCCTGGTCAACATGATGAAACCCTGTCTCTACTAAAAATACAAAAAT
>PVKP010028479.1:0-30070 GCA_004027715.1 Plecturocebus donacophilus
TTGTTCGCAAAAAATTTTATTTTTCCTTCACTTATGAAGCTTAGTTTGGCCGGATATGAAATTCTAGGTTGAAAGTTCTTTTCTTTAAGGATGTTGAATGTTGGCCCCCACTCTCTTCTGGCTTGTAGGGTTTCTGCTGAGAGACCTGCTGTGAGTCTGTTGGGCTTCCCTTTGTGGGTAACCCGAACCTTCTCTCTGGCTGCCCTTAGCATTTTCTCCTTCATTTCAACCCTGGTGAATCTGACGATTATGTGTCTTGGGGTTGCTCTTCTTGAGGAATATCTTTGTAGTGTTCTCTGTATTTCCTGGACTTGAATATTGGCCTGCCTTGCTAGGTTGCGGAAGTTTTCCTGGATAATATCCTGAAGAGTATTTTCCAGCTTGGATTCGTTCTCTTCGTCACATTCAGGTACACCTATCAAACATAGATTAGGTCTTTTCACATAGTCCCATATTTCTTGGAGACTTTGTTCATTCCTTTTTACCCTTTTTTCTGTCATCTTGCCTTCTCGTTTTATTTAATTGAGTTGATCTTCGACCTCTGATATCCTTTCTTCTGCTTGGTCAATTCGGCTGTTGAAACTTGTGCATGCTTCGCGAAGTTCTCGTGTTGTGTTTTTCAGCTCCATCAATTCACTTATATTCTTCTCTAAGTTGTCCATTCTCGTTAGCATTCCGTTAAATCTCGTTTCAAGGTTCTTAGTTTCTTTGCATTGGGTTAGAACATGTTCTTTTAGCTCACAGAAGTTTCTTATTATCCACCTTCTGAAGCCTGATTCTGTGAGTTCATCACACTCATCCTCTGTCAAGCCTTGTTCTCTTGCTGATGAGGTGCTGCGATCCCCTGTAGGAGGAGAGGCATTCTGATTTCCGGTGTTCTCAGCCTTTTTGCACTGGTTTCTTCCCATTTTTGTGGATTTATCCACCTGTCGTCTTTGTAATTGCCGACTTTCAGATTGGATCTCTGAGTGCAGACGTCCGGCTTGTTGGTTATGAAGTTTTTTTCTGTTTCTTAGTTTTCCTTGGGGGGGCGCCCCTTCCCCACAGAGCTGGGCCTTCCCGGGTTCAGTTGCGCTTGCTCTCAGTCCTCAGCGCTTCCAATTGCTGCTCTCCTTGTGCGGATGGGACCAGCTGAGTCCGACTAAAAGGGCACCCAATCCCGTACACTCTGCACCGAGAAGCACCGCGTTGGCCAAAAGAGTTGCACTGGCGACCCGTGTGGCTCCTTTGCCGGGAATCTCCCAGTCTGTGGGCATCAAAAATTCGTCTGCAATTGCGGCATCCACTTGCTCTCTGCGCTTTCACTGGGAGCTACAATCCTGAGCTGCTGCTATGCAGCCATCTTGGATCTCTCTCTGCCCGGTAAGGAAGTGTTTTCTGTTTCTTAGTTTTCCTTTGGCGGACGCCCGTTCCCCACAGAGCCGGACCTTCCTGGGTTCGCTGTGCTTGCTGTGAAACTCTTCAGTCCTCAGCGCTTCCAATTGCTGTTTTCCTTGTGGGGATGGGACCAGCCCAGCCCGTCCGTCCCGTATACTCCCAACCGGGAATCGCCACGCTGGGGCACCGGCAAAACAGCCGCGCTGGCCAAAAGAGTCACGCTGGCGACCCACGTGGCTCCTCTTCTGGGAATCTCCCGGTCTGTGGGCAACAAAAATTCGTCGGAAAGTGTGGCGTCCACTCGTTCTCTGAGCCTTCACTGGGAGCTACATTCCTGAGCTGTTGCTAATTGGCCATCTTGGATCTCTCTCCCTGGTATTTCATCTTTTAATTTCATTTTCCTTGAATAGTAATAGAGCTGCCATTCAGATTTCTATTCTATTCTATTTCTATTAGTTGGATATAATTAATATTTGCTCATTTTTTCCTGGTTTGTTTTTATTTTCCTCAATGATTTATAGAACATATACATCTATGTTCTATATATGTGTGTATACATATATATACAGATATATATACACACACATATATATACATATATACAGACGTATATATACACACATGTATATATGTACATATATATACACACACACATATATATACACATATATATACACACACACACATACATATATATATATATATATCTTCATAGTAATCCTTTACTGGTTATACTTTCTACAAGTATCTTGTTCAAGTTTGTGGTGTGTCTCTTGACTTTCCTTAAGGTATCTTTTGTCATACAAAAATTCCATTGTGCTACGGTATGAAAGTTTGTGTTTTTCTAAAATTCCAACATTGAAATCTAGGCACTAATGTGATGGTGTTGGGAGGTGGGGCCTTTGGGAGGTAAGGACAAAGCCAGAAGGCTCCATCTATGAACCAGGAAATGAGTCCCTGTCAAACATCAAATCTGCCAGCACCTTAATCTCAGACTTCCCAGTCTCCAGAACTGTGAGAAATAAATTTCTGTGGCTTGTTAGCTACCTAGTGTACATTACTTTTTATAGCAGCCTGAATGTTCTAAAATAAAATTAGTACCAAGAAGTGGGGTGCTGCTATAACAAATACCTAAAAATGTTGAAACAGCTCTTGGACTTAGCTAATAGAGGCTGGAAGTGAGACTCATGCTAGAAAAAGCCTATATTGGCATGAATGGACCATAAACAGTAATTCTGGTAAGGACTCAGAAGAAAAGAGCTATAGAGAAAGGCTGAATCTTCCTAGAGAATACCTACATGATCACCAACAGAATGGTAAAGGCTATTCTGATAAGACGGTCTCAGATGGAGATGAGGAACATGCTAGTGGAAACTAGCGGAAAGGTGATCCTTGTCATAAAGTTGCAAGTAACTTGTCCGAATTGTGTTCTTGGCCTAGTGTTTTTGTGGAAGGCAGAACTTGTGAGTAATGACATGGCATATTTGGCTGAATAAACTAAACAAAGCGTTGAAGGTCTGGATTAGATTCTCTTGAATGCTTATAGTAAAATGTGAGGAAGGGGAAATGAATTAAAGATGGAATTTTTAATCAATGAAGCAGAACTTAAAGATTTGGAAAATTCTCAGCCTGTGTATATTGTAAAAAGTAAGAAAAGTATTGGGAGCTAACACAAAGGATGTGGCCAAATGACCCTTTGATAAGGAAATTAGTATGGATTGGCCAGGTGTTACCCATCAAGACAACGGAGGAATGACCCTGAAGGCATTTCAGATTGGGGCTGCCACCCACCTCACAGGCCCAAGTGCAAGGACCTGGGGGAGAGAACAATTTCAAAGGAGAGGTCACTGGCACCCCGGGGACCTTGGCACCCTCTGCCCAGCCCTGTCTCAAGGTTCTGCTTCCTGCACTCTGTCACCATGCTTCTCCACTGCGTGAGGTATGGTTCTCATGGCCCTGGTTCAATATGCACTATACCCAGCAGAGCTACAAGGGTACCTCTACCTAAATTCCAAAGGATGATCTGGAGAGTCTGGAGCCCAGGTAGAAAACAGCCATGAGGTGGGGCCACTGCAGAGGAATCACACTGGGGCAATTCTCAGTGGAGCCATGGGGGCACAGCCACCCTAAGACCAACAGTTAGAGCCACGGGTGTATGATTACATCTGGGGAGAGCTGCAGGTTCAAGACCCAGGCAAAGAGCCACCAGGGAGACAGGGCTTGCTCAAAGCCCCATCAAGAGACCTGCCATGGGGATGGGGCTGCTCAAAGCCATGAGGGCAAGGCCATGCCCCAGTGGGTTCAGAAAGTGGGACTTAACCCTGCTAGGACTGGCAGGAAGAGCCTCGAGTCAAAGATTGTTTTCAAGCTTTTAAGGTTTTGAATTGCTCAGGACCCACTACCCTGTTCTGCCCTTAAATAAGCAAACTAATTAGTAGAATGAGTCACACAACCTGGAAATAGACGTGTGACAAAGATGGCATCACAAATGGGACGGAAATGTCTATCCTGTTCCTGTCCCACCATTGTGTTTGGAAGCACGTAACATGGTTGATCGCACAGGTTCACAGCTGGAGACCACTTGCCCATGATGAGTCATACCTTCAGTCTCACCTATCTCTGATTTGAATGATATTTAGATGAGACTTCAGACTTAGATTTTAAAGTTGATGCTGGAATCAGTTAAAACTTTTGGGGCTATTGGGATGAATATCCTTTTCATGTGAGATGGAGTTTATTTTACTTCACAGTGTATGATAAGGATCTAATCACATTTTTTTCGATATGGAAAACCAGTTTTTCTCACATTATTTATTGAATCATTTATCCTTTACAGGCTGATTTGTAATGCCATCTTTGTCACACATCTATTTCCAGGGTCTGTGACTCATTCCACTAGTTAGGTTGCTTATTTAAGGGCAGATTTCTAGGTTTCAACCCAAGATTCTAATTCAATCCACCTAGAATGGAGTCCATGAACCTGCAATTTCCATAGTTCTGATGGAAGTGGCCTATAACCCTCACTTTCAGACACAGAGTCCTGGGCTTTGGTAAACAAAAGAGAATGTCAGAGTCCAGAGAAGATGATATTCTTTAAAACAGGGTAGCCTCCCCTTTATAACCTGTTCTTTTTCCAAGTGGTACCTGAAACCTTAACATCCACTATTCAACAGCCCATTTCAACGCAGCTTGACTCACAGAAGTCTGACCAGAGAGAGAAGCTAGGCCCTCATTCCCTCTAAACTTAGAAACTCATACTAAGCAGGTGGGTATATCTAAGTAGCTAACTTCCCCGTGGTAATTAACAGATTTAACTTTTCCCTTGAGGCAGGATTCTACCAATCACATACACCAGTGTAACATTCTTTTTGTAGCCCTCAGCAAGATAGTTACATTAGTATAACAAACTCTCAGACATATGAGAGCAACAGGCACACATATACACACGAAGTAACAAGGAGGGCAGAATTTGTTTAGAAAAATATTTCCTCACTAAGCAAACTTTAGAAATTCAATGATTAGAGTCCACTGGCTCTGACCTGCTCATTGAAGAGTAGAGATAGCAGGAAAAGTGAAAGAAAACCAAGGTAGAGCCACTATTCTTCTTCCTCATTCTTTACTTCCAATGTTACTATTTTTCAAGTCTGTAATTGGCTACCTTTATGCTTCATATTAGTCATTTGTCTTCTGTAAACACATAAAGACCAAATAAAATTAAAAGAGCCTCTTGTGTTAGGTAGCAACAATACAAATACTAAATTGTTAGTTTAGAAGTTGACTCTCCAAAACACTTAACATTTGTTATCGACTTATCTAATTATTTTAGATAATATTACAGCAAAAATTATAACTGAAATCCACAAATTGACTCATTTCAAGGAATTTGAAACAAGAGCCAGAAAGTTTAGATCGTCAATGTAATAAAATCACACATTCCCCTCACAAAAATAATTCTGTGCTTGTAACTGACCCTATTCCTGGGGTCAGTTTCAGGATAAAACTGCACAGGAAGCACCTAATCCTTATGATTCCTAATCTTGTTTATGTATCATCTATCTACTTGCATCTTTCCTTAACTTTGCTGGCATAGGTCTTCAATACAGAGCTGCAACAAAGGAAAACTATAATTAACAAATCTCTTCCTTTTAGCTATTAAAATAGGTGACTTACAGAAATGCAACACATTACAAAAAGAAAGAATTTTCCAGTGCTCACAGGGCACAGCTTCCAGGAAGATGTTGGGATAAACATGCTTTCTTGTGGCCAAGATCCTGGGCCTGGAATCTGAGTGGATTATATGCTTCAGAGCCAGGTACTGTTTCTCATCTAGTATCTGTGTTCTGAGAACATTGCTTAAGCTGGAGGAAAATCACAGTATAATCCATGACCTTCCGGAAGGTAATCAGAGGGATTCCACTCAAGCACAAATACTCATATCCTGTAGATGTATTGACTCCACTACCCAGAACTTGTTCTCCAGGGTGTGAATTTTCCGGATCTGTAATTTCCTCTACACACAGATGAAATCAGTTACATATAGAGTTCAATATGCTGCCGGAGGGCAAAAGTGCTTTAAAAACCAATAAATTAGATATGTAAACAAAAATTCCAGGTACACATTACTTTCAGAACTATAAGGTGCTCTGGGCAGATATTAAAATCACATTGACTCCCAAGAGAGAATTTGTTTTAGACATGAGGACTGACCTGATTTTTGAATTACTTTTGCAAGGGCTCAGAATCCTGAGGGTTAGAAAGGAATATGTGAGCAGCAGTGGAACATGAGTTACCAAACAGTTTTGGGAATGTGGTCTTCCAGCAGGACCATGGCCCCAGGGAAGGGCAGCTGGGAGGGGGGCACAGAATCACAGGAAAGCATGTTGTCAAAGGCACTCATTTTCCAAGTCCTTGAACTCAGCTTAGTTTGTTCCTTAACGAACGTTAGCTCTAAACCGTTTCACTACATAATAGCATTTTTTCCTACTTGATAGGAAGGAAAAATGAAATTGTATGTGGTTAAAGAACTGAGAGATAGAAATGAGCTGTTTCTAGTCTCTGTTAGTTTATGACACAAAGGGAATAGACAAATTATTAACTGAACTAAAGTTTCCCCTCACAAGAATGAAGAGCTGAAAACTACACGTACTAGCTGCAGAACAACAGGGCGAAGCCAAGTGTTTTCAGAGTTTTTTGGTTTTTCTCTACTTTTCACAGCTCCAGTTCCCACACCACTGATGAGTTATGGTAACTAAGGGCATGAATGCAAACCTCATGATGATGTTCAGACCAACTCACTGAACGAGAATTGCCTGGCCTCAGGTCCTGTTTTCTAGATACAAGTATGTTGTACTTGTATCTAGATACAAGAGTATCTAGATACCAGAGTGTGTTGAAACTAGGGCAGGGTTTTTGCATCAGATATTCTCAGTGGTTCCCCAAACTGGCATTATCTTGGAAGTTTGTTTTTAAAAAATCCAGATTCCCTAATCCTTAACCCTCAACAAACAAACAGACTACTAAATTAGAATTCACAGGGGTCTGGAAATCTAATTTTTTAGACAACAAACCATCAGGTGTTTTTGATGACCAGCCATGTTCAGGAACTAGAGCTGTTCTCATTTAATCCCCTCTGTAATTTCACAAAAGTACGAATAGTTCCATTTTATAGATGAGAAAGCTGAGGCTCAGGAGGAGGAAGCTGCTCCCAGAACCACTACTAAGTAGAGAGCCTTAGCAGGATCAAACCTAGATTGGTCACCAAAACATCCACACCTACAGCAAATAACTGTATCAGACACTCTACCCTGCAGCCACTCAACTTCCTCTAAGAACAACTGACCACATGCACTCTTAAAGGCGGCAGAAGTTTCGTCATCCTTCTTTCCCATCAGAACTCTCTTGTTCTCCCACCCATCGTGGGAGCCAAGGCTGTTTCTTGCCTCCTAAGACGCAAATCCTGCATTCTCCCACATCAGAAACCTACCTGACCCAGGCCCTCCTTTCTCAGGAACTGGATGTTGACAATCAGTATGGGCTGATGGGAGGTGAACCTCCCATAACCACCCTCTTACCTGGCAACGGTCAATCTCATTATCCACCAACTCCACTCAGCCACATCCTGCAACCCTCCGTGAAGTTCATGCATTAAAAGACTTGTGCTTGCAAAGCAAACTGCTTGTATGAAATGATTCATTCTACCTCACAAAAAATACATCTGCAATTACCAGTTAGAGCTTCAATAAATGTGAAATAACTAGGGTGGATACGGTTTCATCAAAAAGCAAAGAAACCTATGTTTTTGTTAGTCTGTGCAGCCTAATCGTGGCCAAATGTACACTTTCCTTTAAAGTCTTTAAAGTAATAAAAAAAAAAACTTACAGAAAATAAAGAATGGCTGGGACTTCAGAGTGGTAATACCTGTAGCCAAAGGAATCATTCTAGTGGCATTTCAGGCATCATGGGGGGAGGACTCAATTATGGGCTCCAAACCTTTGCCCCAGTAGCAGCCACATACCCCGCCCAGTATCAGATCTGCCCGAGTCAGAAGTTCTAGGTAAGACTGTGGAGATAGAATCATTAAGGTTAAAACAAAGTCAATTTTGTACAGATGTGTTTTCAATGGAAGGAAAAGAGGGAAAGGAAGAACAGGTTCAATACATTCTATGAGATGGTCAAACTTTAGTGTTCACGAGAATCATCTGGAACGCTTGTTACACGGTCATATTCCCAGCTCCAACTCCTAGAAATGCCAGTTCTCCTGTCTGAGCTGGGGCTTGGGATTCTGCATTTTCTTCAAGCACTGCAGGTGATTCTGATGCAAGTTTTTTCCTTAACTTGCTATTTTAAAAATTCTCACAATGTAGCAAGTTTCCAAGAACCCAAGGACGATGAATGCCGGTCTACGCTTCACTGAGATCAGGGGCTGGTAAACTTTTTCAGTAAAGGGCCTAATAGTAAATATTTTCAGACTTACAGTCTCTGTAGTAGCTACTCATCCCTACCTCTGCAGCAGAAAATGCCCATAGTTAATACGAATACGCAAATGAGCGTGGCTGTGTTCCAATAAGATCTGATTTATGGATACTGAAATTTAAATGTCATAGAATTTTCACCTCATAAAATATTACTCTTCTTTTTCCTGTTATATTTAAATACATTAAAACTATTCCTAGCTCAGAATTGTAGGCAGAGGTTTGCCAACTCAGATTTCTCAATTGTGATCATGAAGCCAGCTTTCCTGTGGATGAACTTTAAACTGACCATTTTTCAGATTTAGACGAATTATTTTGTCCCTCTCAAGAAAATTACAAAAACACATCTATAATGATGTTTTCTGGTCCACGCTTTGCTGTATTTTCAGATATAACATGTTCACAGCTTGCCATGGCTGATAATTTTGGATGTCCTGTGGGGCCCAGTTCCTCATTTAGAAATCACAGTTCAGTCAGTGCTTGTCTAAATTTACCACATAAAAATAAAAAGCCTGCGTGCCCTTATCCACAACACCGGGGCCTACTTAAGCATCCTTTTATTAGCTTCTTTCTCAAATTGAAGATAAATAAGGGGGAAAAAAACAACAACAACTCCTCTCCCAAATGACTCAAATGGTCCAGCAAGTCGTGAACAGCATTTTGCCATTTGTGAGCAAGGAAGTAGGAATGGAGTTCCCTGATTTTTTTTCCCTCCCTGACCTTTTGCTGAAAATCAGCTTCAGCTCAGTGTCTGCTCACATTTCCAGCAGACTGGGTTATAACCAAGTAAGACTAACAGTAATGATACAAATCTGCTGCCCTATTAAAGGTCTTTACCTCCAGGGGAATTTCTCAGGTTATTAAACATTGTTTAATAAGTATCCAAAAACTAAACAAGAATTCCACAAGGAAGCTCCAACTCTGCATAAGGAAATTAACAAACACTGTCATCATGGAATCTCTGTATTGTACTTACCTCCTAGGAACAAAGAAAACATTTGAACTAAGCTCGTTCCTCACAGAAATCCCTCTCAACCAGACTTCTCCAAACATGACCTCATCTCTTAAAGAACAAAAACCTACCGTAGTTATCTAAAGCACTAAAGCTTCGATCTATCACTTCATTATCCTCCCCTCCTTAAGACAAAGTAACCCGCTTCATGGCATGAGGATGTGCTGTCTCTTGATGAAGTTAGAGAACAGAGGAGTCATAAATCCTCTTTTCTCCTCCCCAAGTCTAAACATCAGCTCAAGAGGCTGCTTTGGAGTCACAGTCCATGAGGCGGTGTGTCTGCCTTTCATCTTCTTGCCAGCGCTCTCTTCCAGCCTCTGAATAGATGGCATGCAGACTCAGGTGGAGAGGCAGGAATCACAGCGAAGACTAAAGCCCAGTGTGTGGATATGAGAGCCTCTGTGTTTCTCATCAGCTGGCTGATTTGTGGACGGCCACATTTCTGGAGCTCAACCAACTGCCTCACCTGATGGAAAATTCTTACGAACTTATAAATCACCTTTGAATGCATTTTCTTAGTAGAAATAGAACAGACTGCTAGCTCCCAATTGTCTGAAATGTATATATCAGTGTATAAAACCAATTTAATGACTTGAGAGGATTGAGGACTAAAAACTGTATTAAAAGCTTCTATTAAAAAGAGACAATAGTGAAAAGCTTTGTTTAGGGCTGGTAGTTTTGTGAGTAACATAGGAAATGCAAATAAAAATAATAGATAAATGCCATTTTGTTTTAGTGACAAAAAAATTACAGACTGGAGGTTAAACAGTGGGCTTATTATATTAGTGCAGTGCTTCCGAAACCTGGCTGCATATTAGAATCATCCAGGGAGCTTTAAAAAAAATTCCAATGCCCAGGCTGCACCCCACACCAATTAAATCTGAATCTGGGGGGAAGGAAGTGAAGTCCAGGCCTCTCTATTTTTTTTAAAGCTCCTCAGGTAATTTCAGTGTGCAGCCAAGGTTGAGAACCTCTGTACTGGAGAATATAGTATAGTCCCTGCCCTTCTGAAGCTTATTCTTACAGTATTTACTTGGTAGATTCTGTCCGCCAAGTGTTTTCCTCACTTCAGTCAGTAACTTCTTTACAACTGGAATCTGAATTTTAAATTTATACATAGAGATACAAATTCACAGGCCAGGCACTGGTGGCTCACGCCTGTAATCCCAGAACTTTGGGAGGCCAAAGTGGGAGGATCACTTGAGGTCAGGAGTTTGAGACCAGCCTGGCCAAAACTAAAAATACAAAAATACAAAAATTAGCTGGGTGTGGTGGCAGGTGCCTGCAGTCCCAGCTACTTGGGAGGCTAAGGCAGGAGAATTGCTTGAACCTAGGAAGTAGAGGCTGCAGTGAGCCGAGATCGCGTCACTACACTCCAGCCTAAAGATAGAGCAAGACTCTATCTCAAAAAAAAAAAAATAGATAAATAAATTCACATACACACATATATAGAATACATGCACACATATTTTTATTTAACTTAGGCCCTGATTATTAGTATATAAAACAGAAAAACCGATTGCCTTGGTAATTTACATATCTTCTCCAAATCTTTAAAGAACCAAACTCTAAAAAACACACATAAAGATATTTAAGTCATAAAATTTTACACACGCGCGCACATACACACACACACACACGTGCAAACTTTAATGAGCTTCAGGAACCATGATCCAATAATAATAGGTGAGATCTCATTCATCAATATACAAAAAAAATAAACCCACAAAACAAAAAACTAACTTTGATTAAGACATGTGCCCTTAGTAAGAGCACTTACAGTCAGAAAGGTTTAATTGATAGCACTTTGAGGTAGCATATTTTGTAAAATAACAGAAGTCACAGAGCTGCTCTGCAGTTTCTCCTGGATACAAAGGTAGAGGCCACCAGCCTTTGCCCTTGGAAGAGGGAAGTGAAATTATCTACTCATTGCCAGTGTCAGCCTGAACACACTTCCTACCACCTGCCCTCAGCCATCCCTCCTCTATACTTCATGCGTAGGGGACTTTAGAAGAACATAAGGCATGTTGCTGCTCCTTTCCTCTTGGTGTGGCAGCATCCCAGGCTGTAGAGCCAACTGCCTCTTGCCGCATGTGATTCACCTGCAGGAGATGCACGGACCCCACGGAAAGAGAAGCCGGGTATCACGGCTTTTTAATTGGCTTTAACATTTCATTAAGCAAGAGTGACTCACTCCTATAGGGCTATAAAGAGCTTCATTTCTGAGGGTTCTCTCCACGATTCTGACCCTAGAAAGCGCTCCTTTTTTTCTTCCCTGGGTGTAATCATTTTGGGGTATCATTAAACTTTCTCCGATTTTCCTGGCAGGAGGGTGAGCAGAAAAGCTTTTTAAAATCCACACAAAACAACAACAGAAAACCCAAGTGCAAGAGCAACACCAGGAGCAGACTTCCTTTGTGCAAGTTAAAACGATACAAGTTTACGGTTCAGGAAAACAACCTACTTCTTAAAAAAAAAAAAAGGAAATATTCAGTTCAGCTCTGAATTTTAAACACAAATATACGATCAAAACAAGCTAAGGATTAAAGCTGCAAAAATGGTCCCAACAGCTTCAGACTTTTGCTGCAGGAAAAGTTTTTGCCCAACGGTCACAGATTAAAGGGATTTCTAATCCCCAAGAGCCCTTTTGTCCCAATATACTTCCTGTTTGAACGTTGAACCCTTACAAGTAATTGATATACAAGTGAATAAAAACAGCACATGTCCAAGCAAAAAAGGGCATGAGCTGGGCCTGAGTTGCCGCTTAAAACTCTGTCATTCAATATCATAGGAAATCCTCAAAGGCTGCCCAGAAACAGGGCCCCGGACACTGCTGAACATGCCAGCCACCAAGTCAACTGCCACCAGACACAACTGAGCATCAGACTTCAAGTATCCAAGGTGCTACAATCGCTGGTCCTCTAAAGATCTCAGGCTGACTTTGGAAGCCCCCACTCCACCCCATCCCATTATATAAAAAGTAAAAACACTGCTCATGGTCATTACAAAATACCGGGGTAGAAAGTGAGCAATAAGAGATCTGCTCTCTGAATACACCAGCCTTACAAATACAAATGACGTCTTTAACATTTTCTACAACTAGAAGGTGCATGAAGCTGGTATCCAAGCAAGGACTTCAAACACTTTTTCTCCCCATTCTGTATCAAACTGGAAAATGGTTCCGTTGGGTTAACAGTGTCATTTTAAAATGCCATAAATTAAATAAGTTAGTTCACATTTTTTTTCCCCCAGCACTTAAGTTACAGTTAGTCTCTAATGTGCTTTTGAAGCTTGCTTTAGCAGTTCCAGGTCTCTTCTGCGGACGGTGGTGGCTCTGGGACAACCATATTCGTCCAGCTGCAAAGGTATGAATTGTTCAAGCACCCCAAGGCCCTGTCCAGCAGGACTGGTAAACAGCTTAGTCCATGATGGTTTAAAGTTTCCACTGAATCCCAAAAATATGGTGCTCCCTAAAAAAAAAAGAAAAGAAAAGAAAAAAATTTCAATGTTTGTAGCTTTATTCCAGCAAGAGAATGCAGGAGGTGAGTTGGAGGTGAGCAAAACAAAGGCAGCTATTAAAAAACTCTACACTTCCTCACAACAGCAAATGAACTTTCACCACCCACCTCTTGCCCCAGATAACCAACCACGTCCCAACACAATTCCTCTCATACTGTTCCCTTATTTAGAATCATCTTAATGAGACTCACTCTAGCAAAATAAGCTCATGAAAATCGTCTGGTAACTGAATTGCACCATAAAATTGCCTATGTTGCTGGCCCTGTAAGAACTTCATGGAATAATACAGATACAAACCTTTGTCATAAAGATGAGCTGGTTTGGCTAATCCCAGAGGTACTAGTAAATCTGAAATGTTCAACTGCTTTATTTCTCCTCTTGTGCTTAACAGAACAATTGACCTGTATGTAAAATTTAGAAAGTCAGAACCAATTTCAATCCTTCAGCATGAGTATCTTTCTATTGAGTAGCTTTCTGAACTGAGTGCTGAATAGAAATATTAGATCAAAGCAGAACTCCTAAAAGAAAAAAAGCCCAGATACTTTTTCATCCAGTTCCCACTCTCCACCCCCCACCATGGGCTTCACATGTTGCTCTTACAAGGGGTAACACACAGAGAAACCAAATCATTTACTTAAGTTCACCCAGTGCAGGGGTTCTCAACCCTGGGCCATGGACGGGTACCAGTAGATTAGGAATTGAGTTGCACAGCAGGAGGTGAGCAGACGGGCAAAGCTTCATCTGTATTTACAGCCATTCCCCATCACTTGCATTGCAGCCTGAACTCTGTCTCCTGTCAGGTCAGCTGTGGCACTCAACTCTCACAGGAGCAGGAATCCTATTGTGAACTGCGCATGTGAGAGATCCAGGCTGTGCACTCCTGAAAATCTAATGCCTGATGATCGGTCACTCTCTCCCATCACCCCCAGATGGGACCATCTAGTTGCAGGAAAACAAGCTCAGGGCTCCCACTGATTCTACATATGGTGTGTTGCATAATTATTACATTGTAATATTTCATTATATATTATAACATAATTACATTGTAATATATAATATATATAATTACATAGTAACAAACATTACAATTATATATTATATGTAATTACAATACAATTATATAATTGTAATATAATGAAATAATTATTTCATATTATAATGTAATAATAATAGAAATAAAGTGCACAGTAAATATAATGCACTTGAATCATCCTGAAACCATTCCTCTCCCACTCTGGTCCATGGAAACAATTATCTTCCATGAAACTGGTCCCTGATTTCAAAAAGGTTGGGGACTGCTGACTGAGTAAATGATTTGGGACACAGCTCTTTTAGGGAATAGTTTACTGTTGTTGTTGTTTATAATTTGTATAAATTTGTAGGACACAAGTGCAATTTCGTTACATTCATAAGATTGCACAGCGGTGAAGTCAGGGCACTTAGGGTATCCATCACCCAAATAACATACACTGTGCCCATTAAGTAATATCTCATCATCCACCCCTCACCGTTCCTTCTCCACTGTCTATCAGGGAATAAGTTTACTGTAACATGAGAGAATGGTTTTGTTTTGTTTCAAATACTCCATTTACATTCTATTATCTATTTATTAGATAAATGGATGACACAATTCTAAAAATAAATAAATAAAATGTGTTTTACATGGTTTGAATTGGAATCTTTGTTACACAGTAAACCAACACACATACTCGGACCTATATGTGGATTCTCTGTTCTTCTTCTCTGATCTTGCTCTTCTCTGTCAAAACTATGCTGGCCTAGTTACTATGGCTTCATGGTTTATTTTAATAGTTGATAAAACAAGCACCTTGTATTACTGTAATTTGTTTATATTTTACTACTCTCTCATTTATTCTTCCAGATGAACTACAGTATGAATTGTCAAGTACAATAGAAAAGTACCTTCTGGGACACTAATGGAAATGTGTCAAATTTATATTTTAATTAAGGTCAAGTGACATTTTTATTAATTTTTCCATTCAGAAACAAGGAGAGTCTCTCTTTTTATTCAACTCCTGTTGCATATCCTTTAGCAATGTATTTAATGATGTATTTATTTTCTCTGTGTGTGTGTGTGTGTGTGTGTGTGTGTGTGTGTGTGTGTGTACATACAAACTCACTGCTTCAAAAACTTTAATCAGAAATGTCCTTGGCCAGCTGGGTGCAGTGGCTCATACCTTTAATTCCAGCACTTTTTGGGAGGCAGAGATGAGAGGATCACTTGAGCCCAGGAGTTCAAGACCAGCCTGGGAAACACAGCAAAGCTCCATCTTCACAAAAATTTTTTTTTAAATTAAACAAACAAAAAACCAGCTGGGTGTGGCGGAACACACTTCTAGTCCCAGCCACTTGGAAGGCTGAGGTAGGAGGGTCACTTGAGCCTGGAAGGTTGAGGCTGCATTGAGCTGCCATCACACCATTGCACTCCAGCCTGGGCAACTGTTTTTTGTTTTGTTTGCTTTTTTAGACATAGGTTCCTTGCTCTGTCACCCAGGCTGAAATGCAATGGTGCAATTATAGCTTACCGCAGCCTCAAACTCTTGGGCTCGTTTTCCCGTCCTAGCCTCCCCAGTAGCTGAGACTACACGTATGTGCCTGCACACCCAGATAATTTTTAAATTTTTTTTGTAGAGACAGGGTCTCATTACATTGCCCAGGCTAGTCTTAAACTCCTGGCCTCAAGCAATCATCCTGCCACAGCCTCCCAAAGTGCTGGGATTATAGGAATGGGCCACTGTGCCTGATCTCTTGGCCAGTGTTTGTTAGTGAAAAAAAAATTTTCAAGAACAAATCAGTGTTTAGGGGGCTCTGAGTAGCTCTTATTAATTAAAATATAACGTTAGATTGATTTATTTTCAGAGTCATCAAGGATGTCTACAGGAAGTTGAGATTTACGTAGTATGTCTTAATGTGGGTCTTTTTAGTTCTTAAGATTAAGAGCCTTAAGTTTCATGCTGGTATGAGTTCTTTACTGTAGTCTTTTCTCTTTTTTTGGAGACAGAGTCTTGCTCTGTTGCCCAAGCTGGAGTGCAGTGGTGTAATCTCAGCTCACTGCAAACTCTTCCTCTTGGGTTCAAGCAATTCTCCTGCCCCAGCCTCCCAAGTAGCTGGGACTACAGGTGTCTACCACCACATATGGCTCATTTTTTGTATTTTTAGTAGAAACGAGGTTTCACCATGTTGGCCAGGCTGGTCTCAAACCCCTGACCTCAGGTGATCCAACTGCCTGGGCCTCCCAAAGTGCTGGGATTACTGGTGGGGGCCATCACACCCAGCCTACTGCAGTCTTTCTAAAGCAGTGGTGACTCAATCTAGAAATAGTGTAGCAGTCTAAGCACCACCATCCCGCAAACCTGACCTTCGATAAGTCAGAATTACCCACAAGATCATAGTCACTCCCCAATCCTATACACATAGATATGTGCTCAATCTCCATAGAAATCACTGTCAGTTGCTTCATACCTTCTTAACACTTTATTAAAATACAACACACACATTGAAGTTTTGCAAAGAAAACCTATCTGTATAACCAGAGGGCAGATCAAGAAACAGCATTACCAGTATCTTAAAAGCCTTTCTGTTAACGAGTTGGCTTTACCTCTTAAATCTAGGGGGTACGTTGCAGTACTACCATGTTGTGCTAAATATTTGTGGTGAGGTTTAAATCCTGGATTGTTTTAGGGGAAGTGAGTGCATGTGTTTTCAACATTAGGAAAAAATCTTTAAATCCTTCAATAAAATTGATGCTGTATAAGTGTCTTAAGCCAGAAGACATAACTACATATACACAATTAATGTTATATCCAAATAATCCAGTTACTTCATGGAATTTATTGGGATCTGGTTCTATAAACTATACAGAGCGTAAGCAATCGGAAAATGATTCTAAAGCTAGATAGGCCTTTAATTCGGGGGAAGCTTATGTTCCTTCTTTAATGGTTCCACTAAATGAAAGCCTGTGTATAAACCAACATCTGTAGCAAAGGCAGAAAACACCGAGTTCATCTCTTTGCCTTTAGGCAGGGTCTAACAAACCCAGAAAAAGAAAGGTTTCTCTCCTGTGCAGCTTTCTTCAGAGACAGCAAAGAAAACTAATCAGACTAGTCCACTAAAAGAGCGACTGCACACTCAACCACTTCAAAAATCAATTTACTCTTTTCCAGCCATTTCCAAGTGACCCAGGTGATGACTTCCTGTATCAGTCATAATGCAGTGCTGTCTAAGAGCATCAGTGGGACAGATGGCTGCAAAGGTAAACTGCCTGGAAAATCACTTCAAAACAGTAATAAGCCTTCTGAGGGAGAGTGGACAAAGTAGATCAACTTAATACTAAAAAGTATAATGCTCTGATTCTTGTTTTATAAGACAATAAATAAATAAAAAGTGGGATAGTAATGTTCCAAACAATGAGCTTTTTTTCCTCCTAAGAGCCTTCCCACCATCTATAAAATCTTGCAATATCCAAGTTCTGCCACTGATAAGCAATGGCTTGTCAGTGAAAAGCAGCTTAGATGACGTGAGCATCCATCTGAGGCTGGAGAGGAATGAATACCTTGCACAGTGCCCTGAATGTCCACAGAGTAAAAGATCAGAGTTGACCAGGCGTTATTGGTTTGGAGCACCTCCACATCTTCAAGGTGGCTTTTCCCTGTTACAGCACAAGTTTGACCTACCTTGGAGGGATGCCTGTTTTTAAGTACTCTTCCATGCGACTGACATTAGCAAGAAGAAAATCCTTTCTTTCCGTCAACTGGAATGGAACACTGCAGGCATTCACAACAAGGAGGAAGACGCCTACGTTTTGGAAGGTAAAGCTGGTGCCATTGACCTGAGAACGCAAAAACGACTTCTGCTGTCATCATTTCAAGAACATCTGCAGGATGACTCATTTTTCCAGCCCTTTCCCTTTGTCTTCTAAACCCATGATTCAAAGTGTATTTCCAAGATTCCAACTGTATGTTTCACTTGGTTTTTACTCACCATCTGAAACTGTGCCTGTGATCCTAGACGCTGCCTATAGATTCTGCCTTGACTGATGTTTGCTGACTGGAGAAGCTGCTTTGAGCAAGGCATAGTGGCCCCAACTCAGCTAAACTGGGTAACTCATTCTGCAGTGCTCAAGGCCTTCCTTCTTACACATACTCTCTAACTGGGGTCAAAACTTTGTAAGTCAATGACAGGTGGCTATCTCTATACTTCAGCTCAGATGGTTCATTTATCGTCATATTGGTTCAGAAAATGATACACACACACACAGAAATATATATCATGCCTTGATCCACAGGAATTCCATGTTAGTTTATATTTGTAGTTTGCTATAAATACAGCTCTCCTCTGAGATCAAAATGACAAAGTGGTAATTTTACTTGAATTTAAGCTACAAGGAACTACTACATTTATTTCACAATTATTGTGAGCTAAATTTTCATAGTCATCCTCTTTAAATCAATGGTTTATGATCTTTTCAAGAAAAAGGACCCCAGACATTTCCAAATATCATTAATTTCTCAGCCAAAAAGGAAGACACAAAACAAAACAAATGACTAAACACTAATTAAACCCAAAGGCACTGTTTCTAAGATGCAAAATTATAAACTATGTTAAAGGTTAACAAAGGAGAAATGTTCTCACCACTATACCTGTCCACGCTTGGGGAAATTATAATGTTTAACTTTTACTTCTAATCACTTTTGATCTCAGTGATATTCAAAATGGCCCTTTAAGGCCAGGCTCGGTGGCTCATGCCTGTAATCCAATCCCAGCACTTTGGGAGGCCAGGGTGGGCGGATCACTTCAGGTCAGGAGTTCAAGACCAGTCTGACCAAAATGGTGAAACCTCATCTCTACTAAAAAGACAAAAATAAGCTGGGCGTGGTGGTACATGCATGTGATCCCAGCTACTTGGGAGGCCAAGGTAGAAGAACTGCTTGAACCCAGAAGGTGGAGACTGCAGTGAGCGGAGATGGTGCCACTGCATTCCGGCCTGGGCAACCGAGTGAGACTCTGTCTCAGAGAAAAAAGAAAAAAAGGTCCTTTAGCTATGTTTAAATTGCACCAGTCCAGTAAATAGTTCTGGAAGCACTTGAAGTAAATTTTATATGTGGAAAGACTAGACATATTTCCTTATTTTTTAAAATCTCAATACTTAAAATTGAGGTACATTTAAGAAAAATTACATAACAGTCCTCAACATATTCAAACTGCCCCCATGAAAAGTATCCCCAAAACCTGTTGCTTAAAAAAAAAAAAACACAAAACTTTTCGTGAAAACTAAAGCAAAGCAAGGTCCAGTGGCCCATGCCTGTGATCTCAGCTACTCAGGAGCTGAAGTAGAAGCGTCACCTGAGTCTAGGAGTTCAAGGTTATCCTGGGCAACACAGCAAGACCCTGTCTTAAAAAAAACAAAACCAGCTGGGTGCAGTGTCTCACGCCTATAATCCCAGCACTCTGGGAGGCTGAGGAGGGTGAATCACCTGAGGTCAGGAGTTCAAGACCAGTCTGGCCAACTTGGTGAAACCCCACCTCTAATAAAAATTTAAAAATTAGCTAGACGTGGTGGCTGGTGTCTGTAATCCCAGCCACTCGGGAGGCTGAGGCAGAAGAATTGCTTGAACCAGGAGGGTGGAGGTTGCAACGAGCCAAAAATAGAGCCACGTACACCAGCCTGGATGACAGGGCGAGACTCTGTCTCAAAACAAACGAACAAACAAAAACCCTAATGCAATGCCAGATCGTAAGGAAGAGTTTTCAGATAATGAATGTGAAAAATACTAGAGATAAGCATGATTTTTCTAGAGTCCCAGGCACCCAGTGTGTAGCAACAGAGTCCCACAATGTTTTCTCAGGGGGCATATCCTGCCTGAGATTTTTTTTTTTTTTGGCAAAACACTCTACCCATACCTCTCCCCCTCTCTCTCCCTCTCTCTCTCTATTATCTAGTAAACTACCAGGCAGTGAGACTCAGCACCCACCTGCTTTCCCTTATGCAACTCCCAGCAGATACCATGCTAACAGGCTGGGATCAGGTTCCTCATGCAGCTGACTGCAGTCAGTTGCTGAGATAGCAAATTTCATGCCAATAAAATTACATCATGAGTGTATTACAAAACGCAGGACTGCTAAAGGAGGGGAACAGGTATAAACACAGACTTGCAGAATCTTTAAACTGGTGTGATGGCTCACACCTGTAATCCCAGCACTTTGGGAGGCCAAGGTGGGAGGATCACTTGAGCCCAGAAGTTCAAGACTAGCCTGAGCAACACCATGGGACTCCATCTTCACAAAAAATGTTTTAAAAATTAACCAAGTGCTGTAGCCAGTGCCTTTAGTCCCAGCTACGTGGGAGGATCAATTTTGCCTGGGAGGTGCAGGTTGCAGTGAGCCGAGACTGCACCACTGCACTCCAGCCTGGGTGACAGAGTGAGACCCTGTCTCAAAAACAAACAAACAAAAAACCCAAGAATCTTTGAGCTACATTTATACAGGGATAGTCTTAATTCAGAGTTGGGAAGTAGAACTTTAGTTCCGGAGCTGGATGGTAGTGATGGTGGCACAATATGAATGGACTTCATACCAATGAACTGCCTGCTTGAGAATGGTTAAGATGGTAAAGTTTATGTGTATTTTACCATGATAAAAAAAAATGAGAAACAAAGTAAACTTTAATTCTGTCCACATATATATGGATTTGTGATTATATTGCCCACCACTAAAAAACCAAGCCCCTAAAGAGGCCATGTGAGATGGCACAGGTTTTGGATGAGTCCTGGTTGAAAGGTTGGATACCTATCACCCAAAGAGTTCTTTGTATGGTGGCACCCAGGTCAGCCTGATTTTGGACAGGCCACATGCTGACGCCTGGTTCTCAGTGGCTAATCTGGCTCTACGTGCACATGCTAGTGTTGATACTGAAACTCACGTCTATACTTCCATCAAGCTGCTTAGAAAAGACAATTAACACTGCATCTTCATTTTCCTCAACTGAAAAAAATACGGAAGAGGCGATCTTAAAAGGCCAAAGAGTTGTTAAAACTTTTATTTCCCATATCTTAAACAACCTTGAAAGTTATTTTATAAAGTTTCCGAGAACAAGGTTAATGAATAGACACAATCTACTCAGGAAAAAATCATTTCTTAAATTTATTTAAAAACACAAATATTAGGAGGTATTTATACCTCTATTGTATTGCTTGCTGCCAATAATAGAAAATGTGATTACAAACCAGTGACTATAGCCAGAGGTAATTCATATCACCAAGATAGAAGATAAAAGCAAGAAGCTATGCCAGTGTACACATCTGGTCTCAATGTCTGTGTCCTGCCAAATAGTTCTCTTGAAAATGTCATCTCCAAGGTAACATATTAGCAGGTAGAATCTCTGGGAAGTGATCAGGACATGACAGTGTAACCCTCATGAACGGGATCAGTGCTCTTGTAAAAGAAGCCTGAGAGAGATCCCTGGACCTTTCTACCCTGTGAGAACGCAGTGAGAAGGCTCTATCCATGAACCAGGCTCACCAGACACTCATTTTGCTGGCACCTTGCTCTTGGACTTTCCAGCCTCCAGAATTGTAAGAAGTAAATTTCTGTTGTTTATAAGCTACCTAGTTTATGGCATTTTGTTATACCACCTAGAACAGCCTAAGACAACACCAGATGGTACTTACAGAAATAACAGACGGGTCTCCACGCTGGGTTTCTGCTTTACCAGGTGACTGGAATTGCACCGGGAGGTAACTTTTATGAGGATCACTAGTAAACACCACCTAGGCAGAGAAGATGTTCGATATTTACGGCAACGCTTACCTTCCTCCAAAAGGTTCCCTCAATATAAACTTAATTATAATTAAAGTCAGTGGGTATATTTCTTATTCTGAACTTTTTGTACACATTTTTATGACCTAGAATTCCATCTTGATATTCTTAACACAGCAAGTATATATTTGTTCCTCATTTTCTGGAGCAACTCCAGTTTCAAATAAATTTTATTCTTGCTGTTCACTTCAGTTCCATACATGATTAAATAAATGTGCTTTATATTCATATGTAAACATTTATAAACATTTTATGGAAAAACAGGCACAAATATTTTTTAAAGTGTTTTTCAAACCTATGGTCCCGAATTGGGACTCAGTCACTCTAGGACCAAGGAAAGAAGTATAGATAACAAGGACTACCCAGTTTAGAAACTTTTAGTAACTTTGTACATGCCCAGGTCTCAACTCTCCTTTGTGACCTGCAAAGCATTCCATAAAGAGTTGTGCCTTACGGATAGGACCCTATTTCTCTCTGTGCTGTCATACTCACGCAGGGCCTCACTTTCCCGCAAGCACTCCACCCTCTTTCTTGCTACTCTGCCTCTGTGATGTTGTTCCCCCTTCCCAAGAATGCTCTTCCCTTTTCCCTGTACTCCTCCAAATTACTCCCAGTCTCCAAAGCCTATCTCTGCCCTAAAGGCTCTCTTCTCGTTCAAAAACACTTAACTCTCACACAATTTAACACTTAGAAGTAAACTGTCCATATAGACCAATGTTAACAACTTCACTGCAAGAATAAACAATCAGCCGGGCACAGAAGCTTACGCCTGTAATCCCAGCACTTTGGGGGGCCCAAGGTGGGTGGATCACCTGAGGTCAGGAGTTCAAGACCAGCTTGGTCAACCTGGCGAAATCCTCTCTCTACTAAAAATACAAAAATCAGCCAGGCGTGGTGGCACCCATCTGTAGTCTCAGCTACTTGGGAGGCTGAGGCAGAAGAATCACTTGAGTCTGGGAGGTGAAGGTTGCAGTGAGCTGAGATTGCACCACTGCATTCTAGCCTGGGCAACAGAGTGAGACTCCATCTCAAAAAAAAAAAAAAATTAACAATCTAAATGATCCTAAGCAGCATTCAGAAGCTGGATAGTTCTTTGAAGTCTCCAAGTTTGGAGTCAAAAATTCCTGTGAATTTTCCTATTTACTCCTAATATACATGTGTTTGGTTTTGATATTCAGAACAAAAATTAGGCTGGGCGTGGTGGCTCACACCTATAATCCCAACAATTTGGGAGGCCAAAGTGGGAGGATCACATGAGCCCATGACTTCGAGACCAGCCTAGGCAACATAGTGAGATCCTGCCTCTATATTTACAAAAAAAAAAAAAGCTACTCACAAATTTTCAAGTAAAAGTAATGTTCCCAGATACTTCAACTACTTTGCAACTGCACAAGTCAATAATCAGTACATTTTTAAAAAATGAATTCTGATCAATGCTTCATGCACAAGATAGAGAATGCTAAGTATTACTGCATGGAATCATTTAGTAAGATAGGCCTAGAATATTTTCAGTGATAATTATAATTAAATTACTTTTATAAGTTATAATGTTTATTATAAATTATGCAAAGTATCTTCAATATAGAAGGGTCTTAACAAATCCAGCTTGAGAATTAGGTTGGACATTTTACTTCCCCACAAAGATTATCTCAAAATATCACTTTAACAGTCAGATTATTATACGGGTCTGGCAAGGAATCATATAACCTTCATATACAGGGTTGTTCTGGGTTTTTTTGGTTTTTTTTTGGCTGGTTAGTTTATTTTTGGTTTTACTTGTGTGAGAGAATAGAGGTGGCTCAGAAATATGAAAGACTAAGATTGTGATAGTAGAGTTGCCATAAAAAAAAACTTGGTCAGGCATGAGTCACATCTATAATCCTAGCACTTTGGGAGGCCAAGGCAGACAGATCATTTGAGGTCAGGAGTTCGAGACCAGCCTGGGCAACATGGCCAAACTCCATCTCTAGTAAAAATACAAAAATTAGCCAGGTGTGGTCGCGCGCGCCTGTAGTCCCAGCTACTCAGGAGGCTGAGGCAGGAGAATCGCTTGAACCCAGGAGGCAAAGTTGCAGTAAGTGGAGATCATGCCACAGCACTCCAGCCTGGGCAACAGAGAGAGGCTCCATCACAACGACAACAAAAAGCAAAAACAAACAAAAACAAAACAACTTTTACATCCTAGTGTCCTAGTGGGAAACATAAATCCACCTCTTTCTTCCTGCTTTTACTGCCACTAATGGATATAAATAATGGAAAAAAATGAGAGAAATATGGAACTTATTAGTGGAAGTAATTTTGTTTTCTTTTTCTTTTTCTTTTTTGAGATGGAGTCTCACCTCGCTCTGTCGTTAGGCTGGAGTGCAGTGGTGCGATCTCGGCTGACTGCAATCTCCACCTCCCAGGTTCAAGTGATTCTCCTGCCTCAGCCTCCTGAGTAGCTGGGACTACAGGAGTGTACCACCACACCCAGCTAACTTGTATTTTTAGTAGAGATGGGGTTTCACCATGTTGGCCAGGATGGTCTCAATCTCTTGTCCTCATGATCTGCCCACCTCGGCTTCCCAAAGTGCTGGGATTACAGGCATGAGCCCCCTCGCCCAGCCAATTTTGTTTTCTTAAATCACTTAGGATAGTAAGAAATGAAAAAATTTAGTTTTCTCCATATTCACAGACAGTATGCATATATGTGATAATTATTGCTTTTTAACAAAAAATTCTCAGTGGAACTCAAATGTGAACATGTATCAGAATCAGCTGCAGGGCTGGTTAAAACAGATTGCTGGGTCCTATCCCCAGAGTTGCTGATTCACTAGCATGTGGGTGGGGCCCAAGAATTCCCATTTTCCACAAGTTCCCAGGGGATGCTGACGCTGCTGGTCTGGGGGCCACACTTTGAGAACCACTTCCCTTAGTCTGTATTTGTTAGTGTAAAGATGAAATATAAATCAGGGCAGCTCCATCCTTTGTTTTTTCACTTGGAACTGATCTGATTTTCTCTGGAAACCATTCTGTATGCCTAATTTTAACTCCTATTTTGGGTTCACTTTCATTGCAATGTTTTCTTGAGATCCAGTAGTAGGCCATCTAATCAAGAATGTTAGAAGAAGCATTTTCATTTCTAAACTAAGTCAGTCTGTACTTTTTTTTTTAACAGAAATGATAGAGTGATGTGGTAGTCTGTACTTTTAATTACAGATAGATATAATGGCATATGTTTCAAAAATAGAGTGAATTTCCACCTTGTAAAAAGGAAACAATTTTCATATTAGCTGTATTTTTAGAAAAGTGTGCCAATAAAACACTGTGCCAATAAAACAAAGTATCTTTTTTACATCACTGGCACTAAATCCAACCGTAATATTGCAAAAGTATCACATATCTGAGAAAGGAAAAAAAATGAGGACCAACATAGCAACCTTTAATTTCAAACTACAGAAAATCTGCAGTTGTCCAGGGTGAACTGACGTATCACAGGGGGACGTATCTGTTATAAATTTGGACTAGTTTGCTTCTTATCCACATCACATTTTACCAAGGGCCAAAATTCAGGATATACCATGCAGTGTCCATAAATGGGCAACACAGATGTTTCAAAGAAAAGTACTCCTATTGCAAAGAAACCCTCTGACTTTTTCTCTCTGGCCACAGACCACTTTTCATCCTTGTTTACCTGCCGAGTGCCGCAGTCTTGACAGAGTCCAGTGAGCATGGATGGCATCCGCTTGACCGCTGATGGCTTTCTGTAGTACTGTGGGTATGCTTTGGCCATGCAGTTACTGATGTCCTTTGAGTCTGTGGCTGCCTGGATCTTGACTCTTTCACATCCCTGAGATGAACAGTAACTGTGGCCATCCCTGTGGCTTTTGGCTTTGAGATACAAAAACAGTAACCTGCACATGCACACAAAGAACAACCATTGTAGTTAAACTTACTCTTGAAAACTTACAAAATTCCTCAAATCAAACTCATGGCCAAAAGGGATATTCCTCCACTATAGTAACTTTTCCTTTAAAAAAAAAAAAAAATATATATATATATAAAATGAATAAAGTTATTTCTGTTTTCTTTCAGTCCTTTAAGGGTCCTAAGTCAAATGCAACAACACTTTAGAAAATATTTTCATGCCCTGCTTCCATTGTTCTAGACCATATCAAAGCTGATTTCTGCTTTGAATTAGTTCTATAGGTAATTTGGGAGGATGAAATTCGGTTTGGCTCAAAAATTCCTTGGAAAACTTTATACATATGTGTTGAGTTTAGGATTTGGTAAATTAGTGTGGTCATTCTTTTTGCTGTTCTTGTTCATAAATCATTTTGGTTAAGGCACAAAACTGAAATAATAAAAACAGGAACTGTGACTTGTTTGGCTAAGGCCAAAGTAAAGTCTCAAATCAATTCCTGTGATATTTACAAAGAGCAGACAGATCTGGGTTCCTTCTGTCTATATTAGGGCCAAAACCAGGCAAAATGAACAGTCCATCCCACCCATTTGGAATTATCTTCCTACTGCCAAGATGAATTAAAAAGTCTAACTTCCAAGTGGCAGATCAACCTCTGTCAGCAAACCCAGTCCTTTCAAATCAAAGGAAGTTAAGACTCTAAAAAACTTGATCGAATGTGATTGATTACTAGAGATGAAGAATTCACATTTTCATATGAGGTCAATGAACAGTACAAAGTTGAGATTATGAGGTACAAATCGGTCCAAAAGCCACATTAAATCTCTCTAGAACTGAGAGCATTAAAAAAAAAAATGACAAAAACCACAATTACTTTTGCACCAAACAAATAAAAAGAAACAGGACTTCATAATTCTTGAAATACCTAGATCAGAAAGTATTTCCCATCTTTTTACACTTTTAATCATTAAGTTGTCACCAGACTATCCTTACAAATTTGGATATTCTTTTTATTCTTGTGGAAAATCAACTGAGAATCTGGAAGTCCTATCATCTACGGAATGAAAGTCCAAGTAATTGTTTAGGTCTAATCAAAAATTGAAAATCAATGCTGGGTGTCGTGGCAGCAGCTACTTGGGAGGCTGAGGTGGGAGAATCTCTTGAGCCCAGAAGATCAAGGCTGACTTATGCCACGACTGTGCCTGTGAACTGCACTCCAGCCAGGGCAACAGTGATATCCTGTCTCTTAAAAAAAAAAAAGAAAGAAAGAAAAAGAAAAAAAATTAAAAATTAGAGACAATTATGATAATAAAACTTTTAAGCTGATAACACTGGTTGCTGGGGGACTTAGGGCAAATGAGTTGCATCTTATTTAAAGGCTAACCAGGCACTTAACAACTGAGCCCCAACTTCATTCCCCAAATCAATCTCCCACCCTTCTCCCTACTCTGAACTTCTTGCCTTTCCCCAAACATGCAATGCCACGTTCTGTCATGCCTCCATGCATTCGTGCACACGGTCTCTTCTGTGTAAGACATCTCACCCATCTCTTTTTCCATCTCCTCCTAAGTGTTTCTCAAGAATTAGCTCCAGGATCACCCTCTCAGGATGTCACTGGTTACTCTAGGCTGAACTTCTGAGGCAGCCCAAAAGGCACAGTGAATTATCTTTAGGGCTGACAGCATTCAACTTTTCCTTCTCTAATGACTTGCTTTACATGCCCGCATTCCTCAATGGACCATGAGTTTGCAGAAGAAATGTGTCTTCTTTCCATTGTTATCTTTACAGCGCATAGACAATGGCATAAAGGAGGAATGTCTGCATGAGGAGAGAGGCTGAAGGAACATGCTACCTTCTGGAAGGGTACAGGAGATGGAGCCTACCATAGCCCACAGGCTGAGACTGTAACTGGGTAAAAGCAGTCAAAACCAACAGGACCCCAGGAGAAGAGGATTGGAATTAAAAAGTGGAAAGATGCAACCTAGAGAAAGTTGAAAGCAAATATTCCACAGTTACACAGTGATTTTTAAAAACTCAAGGTCAACTTGAAAGATAACCTTAAGTCAGGAAGAGAAAAATGAGCTTTCACTGAAATATAAACTATATCACATGTAAATAATCATATGAAGAACTATTATGAGAAAAAAAGTGACTGTAATTTCCAACTGGGCCTACTCGTTCTTCATTGACAAAGGATAATCTCTCTCTCTCAACTGCCTTAATAGGTATACAGCAAACATCTTCACTCGATTCCTACTGCCAACTATAATTATAAGTCCTTCTAGTTCCCCTCTAAACCTCTAATAGAGATGTGCAGAGAATTACCCACGTCAGCTGCTTTACTAAACAGCCGCGACGCTGAAGAACGAGCAATTTCACCATTATAGAAAAATAGCAATAATTTTCATTCCCTGGTTTCACTGAATTACCCCGTGCTGGAGTCAAAATAGAATTTCCTCTCGGATTGCTTTCTCTGCAGTTCTTCCAGCGAATGCACAGGCTCATATTCTTCGATTTTGGACAATAAGCCATTCTGCCGCTGCAAATAGCCAAAGGTAACTTGAAAACTTGTATTTGATGGATAGCAAAGGCCAACTAGAATCCAGTCATTCCTTTAAAGGAGAAACATAAAAAAATTAATTTACACTTGAGCCATTATCTTTTAAGTACTAGAGTGTATGCAAAAATACCTGTCCTTCATTCCCCCACTTCTTCCACTTCTTGCTCCTAACCATGGTTTTCTCCTTAAATTTCTTCTGTGTGTTGGGTCACTGACGGTAGAAGTTCTGAACCACGGCAGAGTAACAAATCGCCCACCTTTATCTGTTGCTCAGATTTCTCATATCAATAGATTTACAGCCAAAATATGAGCCTATAAAAATTCTGTTTTTGTTTCGTTGTTGTTGTTGTTTTTGAGACAGTCTCGCTCTTTCGCCCAGGCTGAAGTACAGTAGCACAATCTCAGCTCACTGCAATCTCTGCCTCCCAGCTTCAAGAGATTCTCCTGCCTCAGCCTCTCAAGCAGCTGGGATTACAGATGTACACCACCATGCCCAGCTAATATTTATACTTTCAGTAGAAATGGAGTTTCACCATGTTGGCCAGGCTGGTCTCAAACTCCTGACCTCAAGTGATCCACCCACCTCAACCTCCCAAAGTGCTGGGATTACAGGTGTGAGCCACTGTGTTTATAAATATATGTTTACCTTTTATAAATGTATTAGGATGAGTTTCTAGTGGCAAAATTGCTGGATATAAAGGTATATGCCTTTTTAAAGCTTTTGATGCACATCACTAAATTGCCATAGGATTTTCTTAGTGTCCTTAAACATAAAATTAATCCTTTTTAAAAACCATTAAAAACATTTTCCCCTCTTTATCATTTTCTCTCTTTTTTGACCTTTTAATTGTAGTAAATATACATACTATGAAGTTTACCACTTTAATAATTTTTAGCCATATAGTTCAATGGCAATAAGTATATTCTCAATGTTGTTCAATCACCATCACTATCTATTTTCAGGACTTTTTCAACATTCTAAAAAATTTTTAAACAATATGTAACAAGGCCTTAAAACTGTTCACATAGCCAGGCACAGTGGCTCATGCCTATAATCCCAGCACTTTGGGAGGCTGAGGTGGGTGGATTATTTGAGTACATGGATTTGAGACCAGCCTGGACAACATGGCTAAACCTTGTCTGTACAAAAAATACAAAAATTAGCTGGGTGTGGTGGCATATGCCCGTAGTCTCAGCTACTCGGGAGGCTTGGGTAGAAGGATCAATTTAACCCAGGACGAAGAGGATGCAGTAGGCTAAGATTGCACTACCATACTCCAGCCTGGGAAACAGAGCAAGACATTGTCTCCAAAAAAAAAAAAAAAAAGAGAGAGATCCATGATGGCCACGTAGCAGCAGCTCAGGATTGTAGCTCCCAGTTAAAGCGCAGAGAGCAAGTGGACGCCGCAATTGCAGACAAATTTTTGATGCCCACAGACTGGGAGATTCCCGGGAAAGGAGCCACACGGGTCACCAGCGCGACTCTTTTGACCAGCGCGGCTGTTTTGCCGGCGCCCTGGCGTGGCGCTTCTCAGTGCGGAGTATACAGAATTCGGTGCCCTTTTAGTCGGGCTCCGCTGGTCCCATCCCCACAAGGAGAACAGCAATTGGAAGCGCTGAGGACTGAGAGCAAGCACAGCTGAACCCGGGAAGGCCCAGCTCTGTGGGGAAGGGGCGCCCCCCGAAGGAAAACTAGGAAACAGAAAAAACTTCATCACCAACAAGCCAGACGTCCACTCAGAGACCCAATCTGAAAGTCGGCAATTACAAAGACGACAGGTGGATAAATCCACAAAAATGGGAAGAAACCAGTGCAAAAAGGCTGAGAACACCCGAAATCAGAATGCCTCTCCTCCTACCGGGGATCGCAGCTCCTCATCAGCAAGAGAACAAGG